>CAAKHF010008142.1:0-13653 GCA_901007745.1 Hippocampus kuda
TTTAACTGTGTATGGTTGTGGCGCTGATGCCAGCGTGCACGAGCGCGCGTACTCGCCTCATCATCCACCTAATCTACTTCTGCCTGTTGGACCGACTGTCAGGATCACATACAAACGCTCTCTCTCTCTCTCTCTCTCTCTCTCTCTCTCTCTCTCTCTCTCTCTCTCTCTCTCTCTCTCTCTCTCTCTCCCCCCTTTATCGCTCTCTCTCTCTTTCACACACACACTCTCTCCAACTGAATGCACAGTGTATGACAGTAGTGTCTGCTCTCGACTGATGAGGATTTTAAGTCGACACGTCACAAATAAGGAAAAGGGGTAGAGGGCGGGAGGGGTGCGGAGCAGAAGAGGAGAGCAAGCCATGCACAGAGAGCCGGAGAGAGAGGGGCGCATATTGACTCAAAGCCGGTCTTCATGCTCCTCAGTGTGTGTGAGAGAGAGGCATGCGTGAGAGCAGTTAAGATGGGGTGCTGGCACAGATGAAGACTGCCCTGGGTATGTATTTGGTGGCTGTCTGTGTCCGTGCATGTGCCTCTGCGTATGTCTGAGGCTCCGGGCGAATGAGTTTTGTGAGCACCATGCTTCCAAGTGCTCATTGATGTCATTGTAATAAGCAAGCAGTGATGTAGGGCTGTCTGTTACATAAACGCAGTGTGAAATCACTGAATGAGTGGAGGTAATGAAATTGGATGATGGGCTCCTCGTGTCGGTGCAGGATTTCAAGTTGGACTTACTGTACATGTGTGTTTGGATTTGGTAAAGTGAGGAGTGCGCCGTTTAAAATCTGAAGGTACAACTAAGTTGTGGCGTTCGTATAGGACTGTCACAAAGAGGCTTGCAACAGAATCAGTTGAAGATTTCTGAGAATCAGTTGAAGATGTATGTCAGACTTGGGATATACCAACAACGATTGTTAGCGCAGTGAAAAAAAGTCCTTTAAATTTACTTCATTTGTACATCGGTTGCATGTGATCAAAATGTGTTCAACTAATACATCACTTGGTTATTATGAAGGGGGGGGGGACACTGTCAATTAACCAAATTTTAATGATGTGCACCTAAAAATGAAACATTTCCCCCCTTGTGTATTTGCAAATGTCACTTTTCACCTTTAAAAAAACACTTAGAGAATGGAGGCACGATTATATTGACTGTTGTAGTAAAGTCACTTTAAATGCTTCCCAATTTACAGTGAATACAAAGGTAAGCAATTCAGAAATCCAAACCATTGACTTGTTAAACACAGTTAGGTGATGAACATTGTTCGAAGTCATTTGCAATTAGAGTCAAAGTTTTTTTTTTTTTTATCTGTAGGGATTAAAAAACTAAAATGATAATTGGACCCACTGGGATGGATTGCATTTATAGCCGCTGGCCTGGGCCATGGACTGTCACGGAGATTTTCTGTATGTTTAACCCTGGCGACATGATAACATTTGATGTGATCATAACACGTGAGATCACAAGATGGACACACAATAGTGTGCCTCTTTCTGTGTTGATGAATTTATGAAATGTTTTTTTTTTTAAAGCGTGGAAGATATCGACTAGATTTAAGTTACAAACATCCTCACGAGGTAAACCTTGTTGAATGACATCACATTCCGGTCATTTACGAGTATGCAGTGTGAGTTGTTGTTCTATTTCGGATAAAAATTAGTCTTGTAAAGCTTGCTAAATATGCTACATTTTGACAAACAGCCCCAAAGATTGTAAATGACAGAAGGATTCAATTTATAGGCGCAGGAAATTGCTCTCGTTCCAAAAAAACGGGACTTGCACTTCTGGCAATTTGTGACGATGAATATGTCTCTTTCTTCCACACAGCAAATTTAGTTTAGGAAAATTACAGTGATGCTTTTCATCTGCAATGAGTTTAAACACTCTAGTGTGTCTTTTTACATGTCTGCATAGCGAAGTGAACATGAACTGCTTGAAGGGAGAGCATATTTCCATAAATGAGGGCTCGACAATTAATTTGGCCAAATGACGAGCTGGAATGTTTGCTGAGGGCCAAGCCGACTTTGTCGCTTTTTCTTTTTCTGAACTTTTTCAATGACTGACCAGAATTAAAACACAATAAGATAGCTGGACATTTCAAAGACGACATTATTTTTTAATAAATTTAGAGAAAAAAAAAGGGCATATTGTCATGTTTCAGTCCATTGCTGCGTGTGTAGCCGCAGTATGTTGTTCTAATCATGAAAAACACATTTTAAGCCCAATTAAAAGGGGTCTTTCAAATGTCATTTTGACACTGAGATGTTTTGGGGTTCTTTTTTATTAATTTTGTGCACCAACTGCCAACTCATATCAGCCGTTTCCCAGTCAGGAGTTCCAAATATTTAGATAAGCATAAAGTATAATGTTATTGTCAGTGATGTGTAATGATACACTGTTGACTTACAATACAGCCGATGCTTACAGTACTGTATATGAAACTATAAATTTGCATATTGAGTATTTTCAGGCCAAATCTTGGGCCTTTTCCCTCCACCGTGCACGAATTAAAAATTATGATAACATTCGGACCACTGTTGTCATTTTTCTCTTTTGGGGAAAATAGTTGCTAGAGGGGGTGGAAAAGTCAATCATTGTCGAGAAAACGTGGCTAAATTCGGCATCCTCCTCATGTATACAAATAAAATAAAAGCATCACTTTCAAAATAAAAGTACCACGTATTTTTCCGTTTTACTTGGACTTCATGGTTGCTGTGAGGGCCAGCGTCAGAGAACAGTATGGACAGTCAGGATTTCGGCGTGCTGGCTTTGGACGCAAATGCCAGGAAATGCCTCATTGTGTCCCGGCCTGGTTACCATTATTTCACGATTCTATCATTATTAAGACTCTGTGTCCGTCATTTGCTTTTAGTGACTCATCACAACATACAATCTGGCAATGCTTTCAGGGTCAGAAGGGTGTACATCCCATATGTTGAACATATCGGTGATTTTATGTCCCAAAAAAAAAAAAAAGATGGAATGGCTTAAAACTTGTCTCAATAGTCACAGCAGATAAGTAATGTGTCATCGTCCTGGAAATATTTGCTTGTCACCCACATCTGGTTTACAAGTGGGAGTTAAACATTTTACTAAGAGCAGACCAAAAACTCGAATCGTAAATGCAATATTTTATCAAAGAGACGAAAGCATGAAGAAATGATTTAATTGATGTGACGAAGAAAGTAAGAAAGGTTGGACTTTGGTAAATGGAGTCGAGAGTTTGTTTGCAGTTATTATGCTTCATTTAGAGGTAAACATGTTAATGACTCAGTTAGACTCTGAGCGGAATTATGTAAATATTGCTGAGGGGAGGCGCCGACAAGCGAGAGGAGGGCAAGGGAGAGAGAAATGTTGGAGAGTGATGTGACATCACATGTTCAGACATTACAGTGATACATTGGAATATTCATTCAAAGCACAGACTTGGTGCGCCGACACAAAGTGTGAGTCACACTTGATGTGGCAAACGTCGTGGCAAGTTCTGTTTTGGCATTTGAGAGCTCAGAATTGCATCCGCAGATGAAAACCGAAACATATTTCCCTCTTTTTTTCCCCCCCTTCTGGGTGTGGAAGATGTGATGTGAATTTAAACGCAGTGTGTCGTGTCCTACTAAGTCGGTAACTGTGAAAAGTTGGGAACTCAGGAGGAAGACGGCGTGTTGTTTTGTTTGTCTCCTCGAGGGCCGAGCCTCTAGTTCCTGTCTACTCACTTGTCTTTTTTTTTTTTTTCTTTTTTCCAGTCCCGTTCAGCAGCCCACATGAGCGTCTCCAAACCACCGCCACCCCCTTCCGCCTCCCACCTCACCATCCCTCCTTCCTCTACTTCCACACCCTTGTCATCCGCCTCCTCCCCCTCGGCCCCACCGCCGCCCTCACCTGTCAAGATTTCTATGCAGGAGCACTTTGCCATCAACGTGTGCCCGGGCCCCATCCTCCCTATCCCGCAGATCTCAGACTTCTTCCCGCGTTTCCACGACTACCCTTGCACGCCGCCACCTCCACGGGAGAAGAAGATCCTGAAGGAGGAGACTTTTAACGGGGAGATGGGCGGAGGCTTTAAAGATGGCGAGAGGCGGGGGGACAACAGTGGGGACAGGGAGGAAGTAGCTGACTCCGATGATGATGACAGTGAGTTTCTCAAGAGTTTGTGTTGGTGTTTGTTCATTTATATGGAAATGAAAAAGCATTGCAGCAGAAAAAGAACACTGTTAGCGCTACAACTTGAAAATGAAGAGTCATCGTTTTCGACGCAAGACCTTTTTTTCCCTCGGGAGAAGAAAACAACATGTGCTCACAGCGTAATTTGGAGAAAAACGTTTTATATGCATCCCTCAGTGCAAAGTTGCAATAGTTGGAGTTTCTTTCTGCTCTTTTCCCAAACAGCAAGCTACAAGACGGGTCAATTCTTATTTAGCAGCTTCGTGTTTTTGTGAGTCAGAGCTTTTGAGGGTGACTGTGCGGTTGAGTCCCGCCAGTAATTGGTGTCGTCTTTGTTACTTCCAGCCTATTTGGGGATGTTGGAGTTCACCCTGCTCTTTGATCAGGAGAATAACTGTCTTCATTGCACCATTCACAAGGCGAAGGTAACCAACCGTAAACTTTGATGTCTGCTAGACCTTCTCCCTAAAAAAAAAAAAAAACAATGCTCCATAGCTATGTAACGAGGACACGGGCGTGTAAAGTGTCACAGGAGTTTAATTATGTAAATCCCTTTGAATAAGTCCCAAGAGGACAGCACAATCGAGTCGAGGGGAGTCAGAAACAGTGGCACGGAATAGAAACACCCAGCAGCACTATTGTGATGTTTGCTGTCTTTTCTGACCCTGTTGTTTGTGCGTAATGTTTGAGGGCATGATGACGTCACATCCGACACTTCAGTACAGTACCGTGTCTTTGTGTGTGTGTTTTCGCAGGGACTGAAAGCCATGGACTCCAATGGGCTGGCTGATCCATATGTCAAGCTTCATCTTCTTCCCGGGGCAAGCAAGGTCACGGCTCCAACCTCACCTCAGTGTGCTATTAACACACAACACAATGTGCAGTTGCGCATCACACAAACAAACAAACATGACACGAGCGTGTTGTTTGACTTTGACAAATCTGTTCCGTCTTTCCTGAAAACGCTTTTGCCAACGTGTCACACGGCAGCGGGCTAATTTAGCGCGCTGTCTCGAGCCGCTAAGCAGGGGGAGCTTTGCGGTGGGCTCTTATTGCGCCTTGTTCAATACGCCGCTTTATCGAGCACAAACATGTTCTGCTCGGCTGCAGCGCTCTTGTTTTGTCTCCGGCTCAAGCTGGTGGGAAGATAAGGCATGCCACAACTTGCAGCCCTGTGTTTTTGGAAACCCGTTCTTGGCCATTTTAGCTCAAGTTGGCTATGAAGTGATGCTGTGATAAAAGAGGCGGCATGTTGAGCCTCCATAGGTCGAATGAGACAACTCTGGTGAGACGTAGAGTGGCCAACCGTCACAAGGCATCTTTGTCCTCCAGGCCTCTCCGTTGTTGACTCCCGCATTGTTCTTAGTCTCGCCGCTCGCTTCCCACTGCCGTCACCGTCTATGTCTCACCATATCGCTGTGACCTTGTTTGACCTTGAAATACCAACTCAGAGAGGCGAGAAGTGAGAGGGAGGCTAAGGGGAGAGTTAGAGAAGGGATACGGTTGAGAGGGGGGGGGGACACACATAAAGGGAGGGCAGCAGCAGGTGGTTGTCATGGAAACAAGGAGCATTGTTACACGGCTCACGTCAACAGGCGGGTGTTGATGGGAGTAGAGCGGTGGGTGGGCGGTACGCGGGGAATGCGTCAATGACGAGGTAAGTACCCATGGCCCGTCATTAGTTAAACATCCACCAGACGGGGGCCACGTCACTTGACAAGTGGGAGCGAACACACGCTGAAGTGAGTATGATGGACACTCTCGCCTACTCACGCCTACGTTTAGTTCGATGCATGAGAAGTATGGAGTTTAGCGGGAACTGAGGTGCACATGTTCCACCTCACGGTGTATTTCACTCTCGTCACTCAGCATATGTTCTTCAAGCTAATGCAGCATGCTTTCAAGTGTGGTCACAGGAACACAGAAAGATCGACTGCAAGACCATGTTCAGTCAATTTGGAGATTCAGATATCATTTTCACCTTTTCCGTGTACAGTACCTGAATATTTGGGGCCGGCCTCCCAGTGATGCAGTTGGACCACCAGCAGGAATTCCCCCTCTACGGCAATATCAGAATTTCACTCTTTCATTCCACAAGACGTACTTGTGCGTCTTTTTAAAATTAGGCCCCGCCTACCTGGGACGTAATTGTACGTTGAAGTCTTTTTTTGCGTCACAGAGAGGAGGAGGGTCTGATGCAATCTGTGAATGAGAATAAGCCGTTTGCATTTTAATCATGTAAAAAAGCGACCAGTAGGTGGCAGTGGTGCCTCACGTGCTTGAAATGCATGCTTTTACAAAAAGCTCTTTTTCTCTGTTTTTTGCCCAGGAATCGCCATTTTCATGAAAATTTGCCATTTTGTAATGCCGATTACTGAAGAATGGAAAAAGATAGAAACAAAACAATTTTTCTGCTGAAAGAAGGGAGTCCAAACTTTATTTTGGTAGGCTCCATGTCTATATAGCTTTAGAACCAAATATTCTGTGGGCCTTGCAAGATCAGTCAAAATCCAGTAAAACGCTGGGATTGAGGGGGTTGCTCCGGTGGAAATGGCTGGGATTGAATGAGTTAAATAAATCACAAAATATGTTTGCTCTGATAACTGATAGCCCAGCTTTTAATGGGGAACGTTAGGTGATGCTAGACTAATGTATGTCTCTAAATTATAATTGTGTGTGATAAACTTTACCTTTCTGCTGCAGACGGAGAGGATGGAGGGCATGTTGAGGCAGGTCAGGATTTTCTGGCTCAGAATTGGATTCTGGCTGTGCAGGCATAAACTCATAGGGACGTTTAAAGTTGCTAAAGTCGCATTCTTTTTTTTCCAGTCCGTAGTCATTGTTTGTCATTGACAGTTGAGTGAGATGAGGTTTCAGAGCAGTGGACACACTGACAGCATTTGAGCCTCATGTGATATACTTGGTGATTTTCTTCAATATTTCAA
Source organism: Hippocampus kuda (assembly GCA_901007745.1). NCBI lineage: Eukaryota > Metazoa > Chordata > Actinopteri > Syngnathiformes > Syngnathidae > Hippocampus > Hippocampus kuda. The sequence continues at coordinate 7,107 of CAAKHF010008142.1, forward strand.
ATTTGGCAGGTTTGTGAAAGACGTTCTCCATCTGTGTTGTGTCAAATTGAGAAGTCTTTTTTTTTTTTGCCACGTTTCCGCCAGTCAGTACAGTTCGGCTCCCCGCGGTTCATGCTGATGAGATGTGATTCTGAAACCCCTTTTTTTTCCGTCTCCAACCCACTTTTTCACATCCACAAATCCTATTGACAATGTGTCAAAACCCAGCCAACCGTTTTTTTTTTGTTTGTTTGTTTTTGTTTTTTTGAATCCACATGGCTAGGAAAGACTAATCGAAGGAGAAAAATGCAATCAGTCGACGATGGATGTAAACAGACAGATGGAAGAAACTGAAGACAAATGTAAATGGACAGATGGAGGATGCAGATAAATCATTAGAAAACAAAGTTTTCAAAGACCGCTGATGATAAAAGCACAGAGAAAAAGGAGTGGGAACTTGCTTGTAGCAAGAACTTGTGATATGAACCCAAAAAAAAAAAAAAATACTAATAACAGTTTTTAAAAAAAAGCACAACTCAGGCTGGGCCATATGGTTGACAAGTGTATCAGGAAACAAGTATTTCATCTTAGTCGATTGTTTCTTGATATTTTTTTGTTTTTTAAAATAAAAACACTGAGTAAGGACAAAATGAATAACAGTTATATTTGCTTAAGATAAAAATTAAATAAAACAACGATCAAGAAAATGCCATTCAAAATATCTGGTCATGAAATCCGACGCTGAGAGGGTCGGAGCCAACGAGTCCTTTGGATATCACGTATCCGTCCGAAAGTGTTTGATCCTTTTGGTCTACACAATATCCCATAATCTTATTGCAAGAGTTGCATTGAGGTGACTGCTTATTTAGTTGAACAAAGTCAAAGTTAAGCCACACGTTCATTCAGCGTCCGAATGCCACGCATGCGTGCGCTTCTTCTTTGGAGGGACAGCAATGAGGGAATGTGGGTCCACGGTCCGTGGCTGTGGGGACAAAAAGACACAGAGACAAAGACAAAGAGATGGAGAGGAAAGAGCTTTGTGTCCTGAGGCTCTCCCAACAGACTAAGAGGACGATGGCATGAAAGATGGGGTGTTTATCTTTTCGGAGCCACTGACATGAGCAGGAGAAAGTGATGGAAGAGCATTGTAACTTTTTTGTCGCAGCTGCAGAGAGTGGTCATATACCCCTGGTGACATATGAGACGCCATTGTACCGACTCAAATGCATTGATACTTACCATTTAGAAATTGATTTAAGTGTTGTTCCAACAATCACAGGGCACCAATTTGGGCTTTCGCCTTGAAAGATTAACATGTCAGTTTGTCTTTCTGAGAATATTGACAGGTTTAGGGACTCATGTTGTCACGATGCCACAGTTCCGACTCGTAGAGTACCTGCTTAAAGTACCTCAATAATGATACTGAAGCAGTACAACGGCAAAAGAAACCAAAACATCAGTCACAGCATTGGAATGGTAGAGGACAAAACGGTGAACTTCACATTTTGGCATTTTTATTCATTCAAAATCATCTCAGGCCGTGGAGGATATCAATCATTGATACATCCATCTATCCATTCATTCATTGTCTTCTGCTTATCTGGGGTCAGGTCGGTGGGGTTAGGAGCTTTAGCAGGGAAGTGCTCAATTCTCTTTCCCCAGACAATTCGTCCAGCTCTTCAGGGAGCATCCCAAGCCGTTCCCATGCCGGCTGGGAGACATAAAGTGCTTTTTCATTAGCCCCGCTTCACACCGAGATGGCCTCACTTGGACATGGGTGTTCGCTTTTCCATTAGACTTTTTCGGGGCTGAGCAGTTCCAATGGACCCGCTCTTCAGAGCCATCTCAGGTGTTTCTAAAGCCATCTGGGGCTAAGCGAGGCTGTGTCGTCAGTGCGATCAGGTTGGCCGACACTGATGCAGCAAGGAGCTTCGCCGCGTACGCCTATTTCCTGATTTTAGAAGAACCGCGTGCCAACCGTCGCCAAAGTCACAAAAACACATTATATACAATAAATATAATGTTTAGCATCAACACTGAACCATATTTACAATTTCACATCTACTAATGGATGTATTTCATTTTTTATGATTAATGACAAAAAAAAAGAGAGAGATTCGTGAGCACATGCCAGCACTTGCTTGCCAGGTCCCATTCACTTAAATGAGAGGTGTCACTCGCCCGGCCCGACTGACCGTGGCCCCCCCCCCCCACCTCAGAGATGCCGACTTTGAGTGGCTGCTGGAGGGCTTAAGACGCTGCAGTGAGGACGATGAGCCGTTGACTCAGAAGGGGGCCAAATGAATGAAAGTGAGCTCTCTAGAATGAATGAGCGCTGGCGGTGCGCTTTGCGTGCCGCTTACACAACCACTGAACCACTATTTCATCCATGGTACATGTGAAATTGTAAATATGATTCAGTGTTGTAACAACAAATATGTGTGCTGGATACACGGTATCGCTGTCTTGATGACGCCTGGCTGTCTTAAATCCGGAAATTGATTTTTGGTTTATGTGTGAAAGCTTCTGAGCATTTGATGGGTTGTACTTTGCGATGTTGCCAGCCAATCGCAGGGCACACATAGTCGTGCCAAATATAAACTGAAGAACGCCGCAAGCGATTAGGATCAAATGTAAACTGTGAAAGTGAAGAAAATCCTTGTGAATCCTCTTTATGATGAAACACGCCAAGTTTCGACAAATAATTTCATTTTACATTAGTGAGTTGGAAAATAGCAGATAAGAACTAGTCCCCGAAAACATATTTTGCTGTTATTGACATAAACTCCGCGGTCAAATCCTGAAACATCCCGAAGGCAACGGTAGGAAATGAGGCAGCAAGCGAGGAGATGGGGCAGCCATTAGGAGCCTGCATACAATTGACTTCCCGAAAAGCTTTACATTTTCATTCTGATTGTGTTGCACACTTTAAACGTCTCCTGGTGTCGATGCTCTGCCTCATTACATTGCAAGGGAGACAGATGGACAGGTGAGGAGAGGGAGGCCTCGCGGCCTCTCACGCTCGCTCAACAGATGTCCGAGATCTCCTCAGGGGCCGAGATAAATTATTCCCTTGCGGTCATTTTTTTTTTTTTTTTCCAATCCCTTGTCCTTCTTTTTCTCTGATCTGATGAATTCGCCACTTAGTTCTTTACACATTGCTCTCGTCCTCTTCACATGAATATTGCTCAAATGTATTTCCCTCTACAGGCAAACAAACTCCGCACAAAAACTCTGAAGAACACACTGAACCCAGTGTGGAATGAGACACTGGTGTATCACGGAATCACAGCGGCTGACATGACCACCAAAACACTCAGGTAGGCTCTCGGCTTGAAATTTCACACACTTGCAATTAGCCAGGCGGACGGGTGACGTTTTCCACGCCGGAGGGTGAGATTCCCTACAAACTGCCAACAGTGCAGCCCATGCGTTTCCTAGGGGCTTTTCCGGGTCATTTATTATTGCAGCCGACTGCCCCACTTGCTGCTACTCCTCAGGTGTCGGCTGCGCGAGGATTGTCTCCATATGGAGTGGCCGAGGTCAAACGGTGCCATCTTGACCCAATAACAGAAATATGCTTTTGTTGTCCTGTAAGATGATTGAGAGACTTTACGACAGGGAGTGTATATGCTGCGTGCAATGAGTGTCTCTGTGGATTCGTAAGAGTGTTGGGTGACTTTGTTTATCCCGAGGAAATACAAGCAGACACACAGAAACGCTCACTGCATTTATCTCCCCCGAACACACAAATGCAGCTAGTCGGGTGTGTCCATGTGTGTGTCCTCCTATTTGTATGTCAAGGGCAACTGGTGGAAGGACTGCATTGTTTGGTTCCTCCTCGAGATCGAGACAAAATACACACACCCCAGACAAAGCTCATCTCCCACAGACAAAACCACCGTTTATTCAGCTTCCTCAAATGCATCACCGCGCATGACATCCCTCAAACTCGAGAAAACCCGTCTGACCTCTATCCAAGGACGGAGACGCAAACAGCATGGTGGTGCTGGCTAGCCAAAGGGGGGAGGGGGAGGAGGAGGAGGAGTATGTCCGCTTGTCATGCGTGGGGTGAAGAGAGAGAGAGAGAGAGAGAGAGAGAGAGAGAGAGGGGTGGTGCTTCCAGACATGAACAAAGTGAGCGGGGTGGGGCGGGGTGCAGCGTGACTGATGGCAAGTGGCAGATACGGGGCTTGCAGAAGAAGAAACTTGGGATGCTAAGACGGAGGAAGATGACGGGGTCAATGGAGAGAATCTGCCTTGGAGATAGTAGTGGGATTGATGTAAGTGAGGAGTAAGCGACATATTCTCCCGTTTGTGTTGAAGTCAATTCCTTGCATGCCTTTTTTTTCACCCACACTTTTCAAGGCATGGCTAATTCTCATGTTAAGCTTCTGACTGAAACCAAAGGGAGAATCTGTGCTGTTAAAAAAAGTGCTCAGCAGCACACATTTTGACTTAAGCACATGGAAGAATATGCCCCCAAGTCAGTACTTCTCAAATGGGAGAGAGCGATATGACTCAAATGGGGGCATGTGTGATGCCAAGGAACATGTTTTTTTTTAAATCAGAATCAGAATCATCTTTATTGGCCCAAGTATGTAGAACACACAAGGAATACTAGATAAGTGTATAATTGCACTACTACTACTACTATTATTGTAGTAGGAGACATTGGCGCTCCCATTGTCAGTATTCACTCCTAGCAGGAGCTGAGCGTTGTTTTCGAAAAGCTTTGCACTGCAAAATGTGCTCATTTGTAGCAATTGAGTGACAAAAATCGGCATCAATTAGGTTGTCTCATTTTTGTGAATGCTTGAAATATGAAATGTTTTCAATATTATGTTCTTGATGGAATGTTGCTGATCAATTTTAATTCATTAGTGTTTCTTAGGTTTATTACATTTGATTTTTCAGTATTGTACGGTTCAATTAGAGAATGTTTATAGTTAACAAGCAATGTAATAAATTTCAGGCAAATCGATGCACTGTAAATATTTCTTTACAGACTAAAAACAACGTTAGGTATTCTTTGTTGCAATTCCTCCCTTTTTATGTCATGTTAATACGGAAAATTGTTTTACAGAGCTGTACTTTGAATGAATTTCTAGTCAATCGATACTATTTATAGTCGGGGGAGAGAGTTGTGGGAGGGGCGATCGCAAAATGTTTTCTTCTTCCAAGGAGGTGGTGTAACAGAAAGTAATTGCGAAGCACTGCCCTAAGTGAATGGGGAGCCAACAAACAAAAGGAACGGGGACACGTAGAAGCAGACTGCAAATGAGTTCAATGAAAAAGCTCACATCAATGAAGGGGAGGTGAGCGACATAATGAGAGATCTCTTCTCAAAATCTCTCTCGTTTTGTTTGGATGCCAGCACCGCAGCCCAGCCAATAGATAGTTTGCTCTCATTAATTCACGCAAAGCAAAGCAGTGTTGGGGAACGGCAAAACAGAGTTTCATCCCCAGAGAGACGTTGACTCACCGGCTTGTGCCCTGCTACATTCTACTTGGCTGCTCTCTGCTGAGTTTGCGATGAGGGGACGCTGTGATGAGGGGACGCTGTTCTGTTTGATCCGCACGCCACATGAGCCAAACACTCTCCAAGGAACGTGCCGGTGGTGCAGACCCTCCAATCATTAACTGGTCTAGCTGGGCGAAACGGCAAAGAGACCGAACCCAATTGCAAGCCCATGTGCTTTTCAAAAGAAATGATTTTATTTGATTGTATTCATATACTGAACTGTATGTGATGGCAAATATCCACATCTATCTACTTTAAATAGCCTCGTACATTACAACTGATGTAAAATTGAAAGTTGGCAGAGAGGTCCTGCCGGTTTTTTAAGGATGAACCAGCAGAATAACCTAATTAATGTCCTCAGTGAAGACTTCACGGCTGGCCTCCCACCAGCTTTAATCCTTTAATTGATGCACGAGGGCTGCCCGAGGTGCTCAGATCTTGATTGAAAAGTTAGACAAAGTGACACAGATGAAATAAATCACCCCCCCCTGCCCCCACATTCGCAGTTTAGTCTGTTTGAATCATTGACATATTTGTGTTTATTTCTCATCAAATTCAGCTCAATTTGAAATGTCTTTTTTTCTCGTGAATGTATTGTCCTGCTTAGGCATCTTAGTGTGAAGCACAGTGATTTTTAAAAATATATTTTTTGGGGAAGACATTATTCAAGATCACATCCAAATACCATTCAATCTCTACCAGTCACTGTAGTCTGCCTCTGCACCGAGGTATCCTAGACAATTGTGACAGTGATAATGAGGAGTGGAAATAGTTCCCCTCACAGCAATTTTTATGCATCCCATTGCGCAAGAAACTGGCTGTGAACTGCACATTGATGCATACTGCAGGTGAATTATGGGCCTCCTATTTGGATTTCATCGCTAAAATGTCCATCAGGAGGCCAGTTAACAGAAGGGAGATGTGAAGGTGCTTTGATGAAGACATCATGCGCGTGTGTGTGTGTGTGTGTGTGTGTGTGCTTGTGTGTGTGTGTGTGTGTGTGTGTGTTCATCTGTGTATACATTTATTCTAGAGCTTTCCTCT
>CAAKHF010008142.1:14290-40531 GCA_901007745.1 Hippocampus kuda
CCCCCTCTCATTTTATCATCAACTGAGGTGTGTGAAGTTCCGTCTGTGGAAGAATTACCTGTGAAAAGCAACATGTCCTGATAACATCCCCGGATGGGTTTTGACGGTTTGCTATTTTGCGCTGGCAGAGGTGTTAACAAACATTTTTAACCTGTCCAACCGTTCACTCATCTCTGACAACCTGTTCCATATCCAACACCATAGTACCACTCCCCAAGAAAAAAGTAGTCATGACACGCAAATTGAAGGGAGTCCCGGATACTGGACCCCCTGCGTCTTAATACCAGAACTGACAATGCCGTCAACACAGTCATCCAAATAGCACTCACGCATATCAGACAAAAGGACACTTATCGTGTGAATACGCGAGATTCCTGGCTCAGGAGAACTTTTGAGTTTGGTTGTCGAACCAAATCCTTTTGTGAGTGGCGTTCTGCATTGAGATTATCGGAGCACGCCACACACAGTACTAACAAAACTATTCCGATTCATCTTCATGTGTGTGGCATGTAACAGATAAACAATCTTTTCGAATTTGAATTTCTTTCGTGTACCGCGCCAATTAAGGCAAAAATAGGCTTTTGGCTCATCAACATCTATGGATGGAATAGGACAAAGCTTGCTTGGAAGTTTGGGTAAACAGTTAGCGTACTTGCCTCCCAATCTGAGAATGAGGGTTTGAATCCAAGCTGGGCTGTCATTGTTATTGCTGTTTTCGACACGCGGTTATGTGAGCTTGAGGATGTGTCCACAAGGGTCAATTAAAATGGTTGAAATCACTTTTATTTAGTCAAATTATCTTTTTTGTGTGCGTATCCAGCTAGCCAACCATGTCACGGGCCTACCCCACACAAAACTCCACCAGCAGCCACCGACTAAATTTCAGCGCTCAGTGCCTCCATTTTGTTTTTACTGTGCCTTTGACAAAGTCACAGCTTGAATCGCAAAGGTTGAATCTTACTGACTATAACCCTTCATATTTATTGGAACTCGGCATCGGCACCGAGTTGTGCCGCATAGGAAATAAATATAGAAGCAAGAAACAATGGAAAGTTTTACTTTTAATATTGATGAAAAGCAGCATAGTGTCGAGAGGTTCTGCATTCCAATCTCTGTCCATAGGTATGGGAATGATGGCTTGTCAATATGTGTCCTGGCAACCAGTCCAGGGTGTTCCCAGCCTCATCAGCTGGATGACCCAAGAGTGGAAATGGATGGATGGATGTTGCTGATGATGATGATGAAAAGAACGGCAACATGTGGCCGTTATTGCTGAAGTCTTTTAAAGATACAGACTGTTTGTGCAGAAATAGAGGGAGAAAAATCACCTTTTCTCTGACAACCATGAACTGGCTGTGCAAAAGCATGAAAAGCTCCAACTTCATGTCAGACGGTTGGGTATGATCGCAACTTTGCATTTGTCGGCGGTTATTTTTGAAGGCGATGTTGATGGCATGACATCCTATTTCTTCAGGAGCATCTGTTGAGCTTTTAGAGGAAACGTGGGGGAGAGGGTGCAAGGATTTTCAGTGGAGGCGCTTTGCCCGTAACTGGGGTGACATTTCACCACAGCCTTCATCTCATCGCCACCTCATACGAGCACATATATGTGATGAAGCTAATGCATATCAACCAGCAGAAATCCATGCTGATGATTCAGAGTTATTCTGGGTCTTACAGAGCTTCACTGCCAAACATCCAAGGGGACAGGGAGTGTTGAAGGGGAAGGTTTGTGTGTGTGTTTTTTTTCCATGAGTACAAGAGAAAGGATATCCGAAAGAATATAAAAGAGTCGCCTCCACCAGCACGAAAGAGTGCTTGGTGAATAAAGTCCTCTGAACCAGCTCGACGGATTTACAACTTATAACAAATGACACTGGCTAAGTAGCGACTTAATACACAGAATGGATACTTAGCCTGACATTAGCCTCAGTTTGCCATGGCACGCCGTTTTGTTTTTTTTCTTGATACCATTTCTAAAAAGTTTTAAAAAGAGTTCCAAAATATCATTTACTTATAAAACCATTTACTGGCCGACACAGGGTTGTCGATTTCGTAACAGGAGGACAAAGTCTGTGCCTCTTCACAAACGTTTGTCTTGTAACCCTAAGATAAGAACTTACACTATCAATCCTCTGCTGAACTTGTTAGAGAATTACATCAATGTGATCCCACATTCTTTACAGTACGTACCTGGCGCCGCCATTGTCATGAGACCAGAATGCGATTCTACATTCCCTAATGTATTGGGATGATCTCAACTGTACTTATTAGAGTAGTAAACCTGTGAAACCAAAAACAATTCCCTCTTGGAACTTAGATGGCTTTTAAAGAAAAATGTAAACTGATCACCAGAAGACTTCAAATGAGACAGTTGGTCCGGAAAGTCAATTTTCCCGAGGTCCGTTGATCAATAAACATTAAATTTGCAATATAGGAGCATTCGTCTTTAAAAAAAAAAAAAAATCTCTTTATTTACCCAGATGGTTCATTTTAGTTCGCACAAGCTATCAAGTTTCATGCAACTTGTGTGTAATATCTTGATTAATCGTGCTCACCGAATGCTCTTTTTATTGTTTTTCCTTGGACTAACGTGTCTTGTTTGTGTTCATGTCGTGTAGGCTGTGTGTATGTGACATGGACAGACTTGGGCGAAATGAATTCATCGGTGAGGTGAGGGTGGCCCTGAAGAAGCTCAGAGAGGGTGACAACAAACGTTACAATATGGGCTTGGAGAGAATTGCACAGGTACAAACACTCTCAGCCTACAGTACACCAGACCGTGTCCTGTATGTCGCTGTCATCAAAACAAATTCTAGATTTCTATGGACCATGTCAATTTTACTGAGCTGTATAATATTGTGTCCTTGCCATGTTTAAAATTGGAATCTTTACTGTCATTGCACAGTGTACAAGCGAAATCGTAAAGTTATCCAGTCATCTTTCATTCATCCATAATCACTCTATTATTTGACCCCAGTCAATGGATCCAACAGAGATTTCATTTGCTACCTGGTGCATATTTCATTTTCTCGTTCTTTGTGTTGTGCAGCCAACAGCCGAGATGCCTTTGACTGAGCAGTATGTTCAATGATCTTTCTCGCATCACTCCATGTTCATGTTTCTTTGGTTCCAGAACAAAGAATCGAACAATCAAGCCGTGGAACAGGGAGCGCTCGTGGCAGAGGAGGAGGTACCAGTTTTATCTTTTCATCTCACTTACTGTTTCTGCAGCTGGCTCGTGTCTTTCGCGACGCAATATCCCACGGGGAAAAAAATGCATCCCAGGGAAACAGTGGGCACCTCATAGGGCACACTCAATTGTTGCGATTTGTCAGTCCGCTGTGGTTCTCCACTGGTTGTTATCGAAACCCTTCTTGTGATTTTAGAGGTACAAGTGAATAGCTTTTGGCCTCTGGGGGAAATAGAGCTTGTTCCTAAACCCAGACAAAGGCTTTAACTCCAATGTCCACTTTCACACAGCACGTGCTTCATGCTGAAAAGCTTAAATACTGCAATCGTACTTTTCCCTCCGAGTGCCCGTCCCGCTGCGTGTGTTCATTTTTTGTAAAAGGGTGTGTGTTCTGTGTGGGCAGCGCGGACGCATCCTGGTGTCACTGTGCTACAACACGGATAAGGGCTGCCTGCTGGTTGGGATCATACGCTGCGCCCATCTGGCCGCCATGGACTCCAATGGCTACTCTGACCCCTTTGTCAAAATGTGAGTCACAGCAGAGTTTTTTGGGGGGGAATAAACCTTGGTTCCTCTCTTTATTTGCATATGTAAACTCTTAAACGTTCCTGTTGCAGCATATGCACAACATGACACGACATCCGCATTCGGGGTCAAAACATGGGTTCGCTGCTGATCACTTGTCATCATGACATAAGAAAAGCTTGAAATACAAAGTAAAAAAAAAAAAGACTGTTTCATGTGCAAAATAATCTGCAAACACAGAAAAAAAAATCTATACACTTAAGACAAACATGACTTGAATTACAGCCGAGTTTATTTTTGTCTCACGTTGTCTTTATGATTCAGTGCAAACTCAAATTTTCATTCGATGCCAAGCCAAAAGCGTTGCTTTTTCTTTCGTCCAAAACATTTTCAAGCACAAAGTCAAAATGTATTTTAATGCAATGACCAGAGTCTGTTTTGAAAATTGTTTTGTTTAATTCTTCGTTTTCATTTCTAATTTCTTCCCTTTTTTTCTTGTTTCTTTTCTTAAATGACATAACTTAACTTCTTGTCCTATTTTTTCCCCTTCCAAGTCTCTTTCTCCGATGAGTGTGCATTTTGGGAACGATTTATATTCATTCAAACTTGGGTGCCAAAGCACAGTAGCTCTCGGTATGATGCAGTGCTGTCCTGCACCGCAGTAATTTACTCTCGCAATAATGAACTCATTTATAAATGAATACCTCTGTGACAGTGCCAATCAGAAATTTGCATTATCATCTCCGCTATATGTCAAGTCTCATTGTTTGATAGATAGAATTTGATAGAACAGAATCGTTATTTTCTGCCAAACCTCGCACAAAATAAGCAAAGGTTCAGCTTTTGCAGAGGTTCTCGTTCGGGTGGCCATAACCAGACAGAGAATGCGGATACACAATTTCACACTGTCTACACACTAGTGGAGACAAACTTCTGTTTTCTCTCATTGGAGTTGAAGTGTTGACCATTACTGGCGCACAGATGGCTGTAAACATCCTGGATGCGGCATGAGTCACTGAAGGAACAACACAATGAAGGCTTTTCATAAAGCATTACGGTACTTGATGAAAGGCAGTGAATGGAGGAGAGCTGAGGTGTCTGCAAAATGGGACAGACCACACACTTTCTCTGATATACACTTTTTTTTTCGCCCTCAAGCATTGATTAGTGACCGCCGCGCTTTTACATTCTACTTCATCCTACCCATTTGCATTAAACGCCGAATGCAGAAAAGTGCACAGAAATTTCATCTCGCTCTTGATTTCCCTTTTATTAAAGTCTTTCGTATTGCCGTATCATTCCCTTTATTCACTCTTGTACCGAGGATTGTCCTTCATCATCAAAAACAACCTTCTTCACCTTACTTGCTCTTTTAAATCATCCGTTTGCATCCAGAAGACTGTTCTTGTGTCAATTGTGTGCATGTTTGTGCGTATGTGTGTTTCGTGACTGCGTCGTGACTCAGTCTCCTTTCGGGGACACATTTCAGACTAAACGCCAGGAACCAAGTCCATGTCCCTTCTGCTTGAAACATCTGCCAATCTCATGCCTCTCAGACTGTGTGTGTGTGTGTGTGTGTGTGTGTGTGTGTGTGTGTGTGTGTGTGTGTGTGTGTGTGTGTGTGTGTGTGTGTGTGTGTGTGTGTGTGTGTACTTGTGGGTTTTAAAATTGAGTAGTTTGACTTGAAAATAACTGCTATTGGAAAGCTGCTGCAGTTTATGAAAATGGCTTGTAATCTAGAATATGTAGCGGTCTATGATATACCGGTACTAATTGTATTTCAATACATCGTAATATAAAATAGATTAGTTTTGTTTCTGTGTATCACTTACATTTACAAAGTATGAACCGAGCTTTTTTTTTTTTTCTCTTCCATCAGCCTCAGAGGCATACAATGACATTAACCTATGTTGTTCAAGTGTATGAGGACTCTGGCAGCAAACAGACGCATCTGTATTTATTTATTTATTTGCACACAAAATGAATCTTTTGCAGCCAGAGTATGTCATAGAAGGCTTGTAAGAATAACCTTATTTATACAGTATTATGAGAGGACAAATTATTGCTGAAGAAGCATAAACATAAGATTTTTGTTTTTGCTCCCATTTTTCATGATCAGAGAGGGAAAAGGCACCTTAAGTGATGGATGGGGCCACAATTTTTCATCAGCGCTACCAGGACCACGCACTTACTCACCAGATGTATGACAAAAATGCCATTTTAAATATGGGCAAAATAAGTCAATATGTCTGGGGTTTTTTTTCTTTATTGAACCAGTGAACGTCATAGTGTCTTAATATACCGTCTTTCATTTTTGAATATATACGAAAAGATTCAGCTTTCAACAACAAAGGGTTTGAACGAGCAAAACCTAACCACACACTGAGTTTTATTTTTTATTTTTTTTATACCAGAGCAAAGGGATCTCTTACATAAAAATTATCATTCAAGGACGACACAAGATTGCTGAACAACAACCCAACAGAAAGCGCAATAACTAATTTGTTTAAAAAAAAACTCGCTCAAAATATTATTGTTCTTGTTCTTGAGGTTCTATTTTTGTCCTGCATGTCATTCCAAATCGGCAACAAAATATGAGGCCTTCACATGCCAAAAAAAAAAAAAAGTCTTTGCATTCAGATCATGAAAAATGGGGGCAAAAATAAATGTGATGTTATAGTTTTTTAATGTTGTTTCTCATGACATTCTTTTTTTTCAACATTGGTCGCTTTTCTGGGCAGCACGGTGGTCGACTCGCAAGCAGGTTCACCTAACTGGATTTGATTCCGAGCCCAGGCCTTCTTGAATGGAGTTTGCATGTTCTCCCTGTGCCTAGATGGGTATTCTGGTTTCCTCCCACGACCCTCATGGGGATGAGCTGCTCAGATAATGGATGGATGGATGGATGGGTCACTTTTCTTTTATAGTTTGAATCTACCAACTATTCATTAAGGGGAAAAATGTCAAGCACAACATGCATGAGTACGAATAACAGCTGCGAGTCACAGTTAAGCTTTTCTTTCAGTGGAGTGTATTCAGTGTAAAAATGAGCAGAAATGTCTTGTTAGTTCCAGGAGATCCATGCATTGGACCAATTCACATCTCTTTAAAAAGTGAGGGAGTAATCCTTCCTATCTCAATGGACCAGCCTCCTCTGTTCTGAAATATTTCGCACATTGAATTCAAGTATAGTTTGATTGCAGTTGTGTAAAATGGTTTTGGATGAGGCATTGCTATTGTCAATCGCATTCAGTTGTTTGATACAATGGGAAATTAGAATTCCCCCATCTGCGCTGCACTGGAGCCCATGCAAAATGAGATTTGGCACAGAGTAACACACACACACACACACACACACACACACACACACACACACACACACACACACACACACACACACAACCACTCACCCATCCCCGGTGCCTCCTCCCGAAGCTTCAGCCTCACCAGCTCAATTGCCGCTGGTCTTTGACTGCCTTCCTCAAATGACTTTTCACAATATTTTTCTTGCACACAAAGTTTGTCATTTGAAAGGACAGTTCAGTTATATTGAGGCAACTTATGGCCTACTGTGCTTCCTTTCAATTGCTTATTTGATTAGTCTGCCTCTCGCTCATCAAACAGAAGGATTGAGAAGAAAATTGTTTCCGATACCTGCTTTCCTTTTCATTGCTGACACAAGCGTATGATGAATCACTTTTTTTGCACCACTTCTGATCCCGGTGCCGCAGTGGCAGCGGCGAGTCCTTGCAATGCATCAGCTGTCAGTCTCTGGTAAGGGGTGGCTGTGAGATGTTGCTGAAGGAGGGAGCTACCGCGCCACCTGAAAAGCTTGACTCAGAATTTACACAGATGACTCCCACTGCCCTCTGGCAAACCGTCTGGTGCCTCTTTACTGGAGCATAAAAACTCCCCCAACCTCGGCATGATTAGGATCTCGCTGCGGCTTGTGTTTCTTTGTCCAAAGGACTTCGAGGTCACAATTATCTTCCAAAGAGTTATTGTAAACGTGCTTTCTCCATTTAGTTGCATTCAGCAAGGTTTATTGTCAAATGGGGGAAAGAGATAAAAAGTGGATGGATTAATGACTTCCATTGCAAAAAAAAAGTGTGGGTACCATATATTTTAAGGAGCCCTGGTATTCAAACGGACCATTTAGTTCCACAAAAATTGTTTGATTGCACGGTGAAAGTTCGCCTGATTGAAGTTTGAGATGTAGCGATGACGTGAAGGTCAGCCATTTTGCTGCTTTCCGCACACACTAGAAATCCGAGGAGAAAGTACATGCCTGGCCTTTTCCAAAAGTGACAGAAGCTATCGACCAAAACCAGCTAATTAAAGGCTCAAATCACCCTGTGTGGACAGGTGGTAAAAAAGCCTACCCGTCAACTAAAAGGGTCATCATTTCAATTCCCTTCATCTCAATAGAGCCTGTACTGTATATTTCCATATGGTGGGTCGAAGTTTATTTTTCATTCTCACTTGGTTTTGTATTTCCAAAGCTTTAAGTCATTTTAGGTCATTGTGGAAATGTTCAGCATATTTTGCGCCAGAATCTTCAACTGCACACAGCAGCACTTTCTTAAAATAAAAACAAAACAACTTTTTGGGTGAACCTAAGGTTTGTTGTCGGTTGTTCAAGCTTGAGTGTGCTGTGCTAGAGATGTTTGATATGACACATGGTGGTATTAGCCAAGGTCATTACAGGTACCATCTGTTTTGTTTTGTTTTGTTTTTTTCTCAAGAAGATGACAGGCATCTGTGGGGTGTTTATTAAAGTACAAGTAGATGATTCATGCAAAGATTAAATGTGGCATAGCGTCTATTGGGGTGGTGGCCAACTTGCAGTAGCACAGGCAGTAGGTTGTCCCCGTTCATCCATGGTTGAGGTGCCCTTAATCAAGGTGTCTTGTTAGCCCACTGTGTCACTAATGGTGTGAGATTATTATGTTCACTAATGAGTGAAGGGTTATAAATTATTTCATTTGACTTCTGCATGCAGTGCCACAAATCAGTCCGACTTTTTTTTTTTTTTTTTTTTAATGATTAGTTTTGTATCATCCAAAGGTTTGACAATCTTTCTTCTCGTCCTCGAAGCATCTTGCAGCCAGACATGGGGAAAAAGTCCAAGTATAAGACGTCAGTGAAAAAAAAGACTCTCAACCCCGAATTCAACGAGGTACACGCGCATGCATGTATTGGAAGAGTGTTGCCAATCGCTTTATATTAGCTTAATATTTGGTTGCCATCACCAAACTATAGCCTCCTTTGTTTGTGGGGCTTTGCCAGACTTTCACCAAAGCCTCTTTCAGTTGTTTTGAGGCTGCTGCTTCTTCTTCCACTTCTTCTTCTTCTTTAGCGGGTAAAAGTAATGCTCAACAGGCTCTAGATTGACTCAGCCAGTGTAAAACTTCAAATTTCTTTAAATCAAGCAACAACTGTAAGAGGCTACGGTGAAAGTCTGGAAAACCAAACAAAACAAGAATGTGAAAATGTGATGGTCACTGATTTGCAACTAAATATTGGTGGTGTTTTGTTACAAATCTTCTGAGTTGTATCAGATAGCGAAATAATCCTTGAAATAAAAGCGCAGCATTTTTCACTCTTGCTAATAGACACCGATTCAAAACAATCATGAAACAACAAAGTTTGCTCTGCTATTGTGTGATCATCCTGATGTATTTGATGCAGTGTGTTTGTGTCTTTATTGCACACAGGAGTTTTCTTATGAGGTGACGTTGGACTTGCTGGCTAAGAAAACCCTTGAGATCTCGGTGTGGGACTACGATTTGGGAATGAGCAACGACTTCATAGGTAAAGTAGCAAACTATACGATGTTACCAAAAGTATTTGTCCATGTCATGACTCACATTTAAGTGAATTCAAGTGACGTCCCATTCCCAATCAATACAGTGTCAGTCTTATGGGAACACGTGACCATTCTTCTAGAATCACATTCATCGAGTCAAACTTATGTTGGACGAGTACTCGTGGTTCTCAAGCTCCTCTCCAAGTCATCTCAAAGGTGTCCTGTAACGTTAAGGACGCTGCAGGCCAGTCAAGTTCATCGACACCAAACTCTCTCACCCGTGTCATATGCAAAGTAATGTCGCGACAGGAAACCTTTCGGAGGGAGTGGGATGCGAACTCGGGGGTGGAACAGAAAATAATTGAGAAGAACTGGACTAGTCAAAACAACACCAAGAAGATCTTAAGTCAGATATCGGAAGTTAAAATAAGAGGTGATGATGCTTATCTAGCGCCAAAGGGTTGACCGATAAAGAACAGGATGTCACTTAAATTTGTACATATGCAACTCAAGGTAGGTGAGCAAATACTTTTGGCATTGGAGTGTCTTGCTAGGCCAGACCAGAGATGGGAGAATGTACCAATTGGGAAGATAGCTGTGCAAGAGTGAATGAAAAAGGCACAAATTTGAACAAAAATCAAAACCAGGCCAAGCGTGGGTGGAGGGAGAGAGCGAGGGAGAGGTAAAAGACACATTTTAGAAAAAGATGCATAAAAAGTGCGAGCAATCGAGAGTTAATTATGATGCACGAGGAGTCTGATTGTGCTTGCAAAAAGAGGGATTGAACATACAAAGGAAATAAGAGGCTTAAGCCTTTTTTTATTTTATTTTTTGTCAGCACTGCAGTGTTCACGCGTTCATGCTTATAGAGTCACTCCCACTTAACAGCTTTTGGAATCGTTTGGTGTGGACATCCTGTAGATAAAGCACATGGGGGATTCAGGAGGGACCGGAAGTCTGAAGGGTGGGACAAGAAAATAAGATGCCCTCCCCTCCAGAGTGAGCTCCATATGTTCTGATCAGAGCTTTTTGCCACGTCGGGGGTGCGCAGTGCTCTTGTTGGTGGGAGGGACTCGCTGTGGAGATCACACAATGAGTTCTAATT
Source organism: Hippocampus kuda (assembly GCA_901007745.1). NCBI lineage: Eukaryota > Metazoa > Chordata > Actinopteri > Syngnathiformes > Syngnathidae > Hippocampus > Hippocampus kuda. The sequence continues at coordinate 24,923 of CAAKHF010008142.1, forward strand.
GCCGCTGGGATAAAAAGACCATCACTCGAACAGCCCCAGATAACCAACGTTCCAGAGGCTGTCATCATTACAAGTTAGTGGTAGAAGCCTCTCATTTCGGTTAATTGGTGGTGGGAGAAAGATGACTCTGGGAAGAAAACTAGAAGGCATTGATGAAGAAGCCTGGTAGCAGTTGACTGAGAGCAATAGCTGGTAATAGTGGCTTAACTTCCCTGGAATCTGGTAAATGTTAGCTTAAAAATTGAGTTGGACAGTAAAATACCTAAAAGATAACATCCAACCAAGGTTTTACCATTTGACTTTTTTTTGTCTTTATTACAATAAGTATTCAAAAATCTCTTCTACGAGGAGTCTTAGAAGAAGAGCACGTGAGGAGAAGAAGCAATCATACGTGATTCTAAAGTCATTCTGCGCACGTTTGTTGTTAAATATAAGTTTAAGTGCAAGGGATTTTTTTCGGGGACACTTTGCAATTGGCAGTGGCTAACTTTTTTTTTTTGGCATGAATCAAATTTGCATGATTCAAATTAAGAATTCATTGCTTCAACGTTTTAAAAATGGTGTTGTTTTTTTACGCTGGTATGAAATGTTAGTACACTGAACCTTCGGTTTGTAAAGGCGCTATGATTGCAACAACTCGACCTACCAGTATGTACTCTTATATCCTTTCATCAGCTTTTCGTATCTTTTTGCCAGTATTCAGTTGAATATCTGAGCCTACCTCAGAAGTAAAACAACACAAAAAGTAACGATGGCATGAAGAGAAGCCTGGACCCTCAGATTTCAAGTCTGATGCTCTACCAACTGCGCTTCCCAGCCCCACATGGGGGTGGGGGGTGGGGGGTGGGGTCCAGCTCACCCACCAACTCCTACGTAGGAAAGCCTGCAGATGCCGTGGAGATGCTTTTTTTTTTTTTCTTGAGAGAACCTATACTGTATGTGTCATGTCAGGCCAACGTGTTTGAGATGCTTGAAGCTGCTGCCATCATCAAACCATCATCATCATCATCCTCGTCCTCCTCCTCCTCCTCTTCATCATCATCATGAACCTCATCAAGAATGGTGAGCGGTAAAGATGACAGTTTCACGTCCCAAAATAGTTACGTCTTCAATAACGTGTTAATAATTAACAAGGCGGGAGAGGCGAGTGCTGTTTAAAGCTTACCTGCCACATTTCCGTCTTTGAAAAGTTCCAAGCATCTAATCTGAAGTTGAATGATTCACTTTGGATGTGACCTTTGAATAAATATCAGGGCTTGATCTCGCCTTTGCTAGTACAGCTTCGCTTCTTCTGGGAACGCTTTCTACAAGATGTTTGGAGTGTGCCCATGCATTAAATGAACAGTTGTGTGCTTAGAAGACCTGCCGCTCTGAATCTCTGATCTTGTCCATCCCAAAGGTGTTTCATAGTGTTGAATTTAAGGCCCCCAGGTTCTTCCATATCAAATTCATTCAAGCATGTCCTTAGGGACCTTGTTTTGTCCACGGAGAACAGGAAGAGACATTCCACAAACTGTTCATACCAGTTGGAAGCATAGAATTTAGGTTAAAGTGAATAATCGAGATTCAGGTGGGACTAAGGTGGGACTAAAATCCAATCATTCAATCATTTTTGTACCGCTTAGTTCATGGGTGAGGTGGATCCTATCACCTAGTGGTGGGCACGTCAGTCCGTCAATCAGCCTTCCGTCATTATTTCAAGCTGGTCCAGTCCGTCCGTCATCGTCAGCGAACACAATGACATTGTCCCACGGAGCTTTTATTTCATCGATCACCACGCGTGTGTCTGGGGTTTTTTTTTTTTTCATTCGTGTGACTATGTTCTTGATGCCAATTGGCTGTCGTTGACAACAACTTACGGACTGGACCAACTTGAAGTAATGACGGAAGGATGACTGACTGACTTACTGACGTGCCCACCACTTCGATCGCTGCTGACTTTGAGTGAAAGTTTGGGTTCCCCAGTCTATCGCAAGGCATATACAGTACAATGGGACTTCAACTTATAGGCAATACAATCGAGACTCAGACTCCGAACCTCAGAAACCTATGTGAGGCAGATACGTGAACCACTAGCACACTATGCTGCTTGAAATCCAATCAATTTTTGATTTAGGATTCAAGTCATACAGAAGGAATTACCTAACTGTTTCCAGACACTTGGCGCTTTTGAAGTTGCTGTTGCCGGAGCCGAGTAAACATTTGGCGCACAGGAGGGTTCGTGAGGAGCAAAGCTGTGTGAGCGTGCTGAACACCTGCTCCTTTCCTACTTCGCTGTCAAACTGAACTTTGTCATCACTCAATTCCTCTTTCTCTGCAGTTCCTCTCCCTCGCCATCCACCGTCAAAGCGACGGCCGAGTTGTCCCGAGCGACCCTCGGGCTCAGGGAGCGTCTCTTGACCTCCACTTGGAGTCGGTGGGAATGTTTTGAGGCCACGATTCTATAGAGGCCCCCCCCCCCCTTAACAGCTTCGGACGTTGTCTCTTCGATGTGAAGGGAAAGGGACATAGAAAGCGAATGCAGGAAAGGAAGAGCATTTCCACCGCCCCCCACCCCCAAGACCATCGTTGCAGGCAGAGTTCAATTCTGAGCTGAGACGAGTCGCTCATCAACAAACCATGCTTGCTCGCTTGCTTGTGGCTGTCATTTTGTACAGCACCGTTAAAGGCAGCCTCAGCATAATGCTATTTTATGGCATTTTCTGCTCCTTTAACTGTGCAATGGCAGCCAGGGGGAACGACTGTATCATAACCCCCCGGTGTCGCAAATGACTGTGCCTCTCTTGCAGACTCTTGCTCCATCACCTGGCTCATTTCCTGCAGCATATTTGTCACCTCCCACCCATCATGCTCAATAGCTTCGCCTATTCTCCTAATTCCCGAGCCAAACATCTTTCACACGGGCCCGGCCGTCACCCAATTCACGTCCTTACTCCGTCTTCTGTTCTCGGCTTGTGCCTCCAGGTGGCGTGGAGCTGGGCATCAACGCGAGCGGACAGAGACTCAGACACTGGTTCGAGTGTCTCAAAAACAAAGGGAAAAAAGTGGAGTACTGGCATACGCTCACACAGCAAGGAGCCCCGAGCAGCGACAAAACGGACTAAATCACACCAGACACACAGTAAACACACATGCACATCCCCCTGAAAGATAACAAGAGAAAAGAACAAAACTGCAATAATAATAATAATAATAATAATGTAATAGTGATGAAGATGAAATCCATCATATAATGCCAACAGCACCGATTATTTGTAAATGATCTTCATTCTGACATCAGTGATGTTACAAAGGTGTGTTGTTTATTTTTTTAAGGTCAACCAAATTGCCCTCATAAGTGTTACAAAGAGATACACACACAATGTTGTCATTTAGACCTTGTGGAAGTCGCTCGAATGTCCTTGTTCAAATGTTCAACTAATGAAGAAATGATTAGAATTCAGTCCATGAAGGAGGCCGGCAACATTGTGAGGCCATGTGACTCTTTGGGCCTGATTTACCAAGATCCCAAATAGGGAGGCGCTAAGGCATGAGTGCACCCGTTCTAACAGAACGCGACATGTGCTAAGGCACTTGCGCACCAACTTAACAGAAAGCGACATGCTTTTGGCAACAAGTGTAAAAGTAGTGCATTTAATAGAAGGTTTTCTGCTTGAGGTAGTGCAGATGGTTTTCACCATGGAACATTTTGAAGGGGGAGAATAATTTCTTCACGTGTTTGCGGTGCTCTTCACGGGAAGCGCGTCAAAGCCATGTTTTGTTTGATTTAACGCATGCTGAGTACATGGCAATTGAATATTCAATTACCATCCCGTGTAATCGTGTGTATGAAGGTTGAGCCAGCACTCCTGCAGCCTGCCTTGAGAGATACCAGCACCAGTGGTCACACTGTGCTGAAATGACATAAGTGATATGGCATGACTCCTTCCTGTGACTGGCTCCCTACATGATGGTTTCAAAATTCCAGTACTGAAGAGATGATATGTCAGGATAATTTCATTTTTAAAATGTTTACACAAGTGGAAATCGCAATTCATCTCAGGTTTATTAAGTCATATATTGCATATACTCCTCTGACAAGCGAAATGACTGTATGGCAATGTTGTGAATTTGGCGTCGTTGGTGTGCCCGTCAGTTGATCGATTGGCTTCCACATCTGTTTGTGTGACCAATCATGTTTATGCCCTTTTCACACACGCAAATCTTTAGTAAATCAGGCCCACGGTGTCAATACACCATTGCTATGCTGGCTTATATTGTAACGCGGCATCGTTACTTTTATGATACAAAGCACAAAAGTATCCAAATGGTGGATTTGTTCCTTTCACATGTCCGTGGTTTGAACGATTTGTCTTTCATTGTCTTTGTGATCGTCATCTGTATGTGCATATGTGTGAAGCAGGCAGTGAGAATTTGAGTGCCTCAATTTTGTTTTTGCAGCATCTCTTTTCACGTCATGCCCCATTGCGAATATCACAACTGAACTTCAAGAAGCACACTGTGTGGGTCGATGTATGCGTGTGATTGTATGTGTGTGCGCGCGTGCGTGTTTGACACAAAAACAACAAGGACAAGTAAGCAGTGCACAAGAAGAGAGAAAAGCTCTGCTTCCAGTGGTTGTAGCGAGCGATGTGCATTTGTTCCTGGATGGAAAGCGCACTGACAAACTGTCAATCACGTGTCTTCTCATCCACTCCCAATCATAGAACAGTTTTTGAGACACCTGCACAATCTAATGAGATCCAATACAAGACAAGCATGAAAAGGTGTTCTTCACTTTTGAGTGATACTGCCAGCGAGGTATTCGCCATCCATCCAATACTTGTAAATACGCGTTTGTTGGTAACTACATCACTCCGAGAGGTGGAGTTATTTTGCCCTCTAACGACACCACATTAGCTGAGCACCATTTTGAGCCAGCTCTTGTATTGGCTCTCTTTTGATTTTGTGCCTAATGAAGTGTCCAGTGAGTGTTTATGCCTTCGTTCGTTCACTGTGCTTCATACTCATCGGTGTACAGAAAGATTGATGTTAGAGCGGTGAGCTTCTCATTGTTACTTCGAGTGTACAATATCAATCAATAAACAATGCAACTTTTATTTCCTGCAGGCCATTATCATACAGTAATTTATCCATTCGGGAATGGGTGCTGTCACTTGATTTATGGGAATAGCATTGCTTACAACTTAATACTCGGTGTCCTCGGACACTCCCAACATAAAGACTTATTGACCATTTCTGTGATCACTTCCTTTTATAATACTACTGAATATCAGGTTTATTTTCATACACTGAGTGGCAAGGATTACCCAAAGTATATTTGTAAAATTAAAAAAAAAAAAAAAAGCATGTGAAAGCTGCTTGTAAACAAAAGCATCCCCTGCTAAAATCTTGGCTTGCTGGCAACGGTGCATATGGAGCGGCCTTAGTGGCTATCAGTTAAGAGTTTCACCACAGCCCTAACCAGACTCTGTTCTACGAAAGCACGCCCAGAGTCAGTCAGAGTCCTGCGGGAGGTTTTCAATCCAATCGATTCGTCAAGACCTTCGACAACCTTGTGAATGTCTCATTGTTGACCACAGAAAGAAAAACTGTTCTGAATGAGGAAAGGGACTCTGGTTTCCAAAAAAAAAAAAAAAAAAAACATGTCAAGAACAAGACTATGAAAATAGTTAGACCCTTGGAAGGCTTCGACAAAAAAAGCTTGAGCCACCGTGGCGGCTCATTCTTTTCTTTTTCTATGCATCAAAAGCTCCCAGTGTGACAGCAGTAAGATTATCAAACCAAAATGAAATGATTGTGATACTTTTTTTTTTTTTTTTTTTTTTTGCCAGCACGTCCACCCTTCTTGCATGCTTTGCTCACATTTGATCTTCAATGTAGCTGCATGTTTCGCAATAATCACCATCGTGTATAGTGCAGCGTGCCGATGTGTTGACAGCTCGTGTCATCCATCCTGCCATCCGCGTGCTCTTTTGTGCAGGCTGTCATTCAGGATTGTTGTGTACGGTATATTATTTTGCGTTTGACACTTGCCTTCCGAAACGCTGCGAGTGGTAATAATGCAAGGGTTGGGGGGGACAAGTCTGTTGTTTATGAACTGTCACAATCACAGTGTGACGACTGGCATCATGTGGTAATGTTGTGTCACTACTCAAAATAAACTACAGTCGTTTCACCGCCTGCTCTTCCTTCACGTCAAATGCCTGGAGTTTCGTTATGAGAGAGAATATTCAATAACGACATAGGAATCGCATTATTTGGTTCTATAAAGGCGCACTCGTGGGTCCCAGCATTACCGACTCCTGTACAAGACGAGAACGATGTTTGACAGATTCTAACTTTATAACAATAATAATGCTCGGTTTTGAGCTACACCCTTAGGGAGATAATGATTTCACAAAATTATACGTTTATTATGGTCACGGTTACAAGAGTAGGCTATTGATGACAGCCGCTAATCTTTTGCTATAATGTAAACCGATTTCAGTATGAAGCTGATTTCATGCAGTTGTTGAGCAAGAGCTCGGATTGCTAAAATCTTCAACAATTTCTATAAGTGTAAAGAATCTTTGTCTTATTTCAAGTCTGAAGAACAGTTCCAAGAACCTATTGTATTTTGTTTCATCGTAAAATGCTAGCAGCCAGCCGCTCAAATGAAGTTACACAAATGCTGTTATAGCCTTCTAATGCCTTATCTTTTGGATCCAAGAAATTCTCAGCCTAAAGTTAAAATTAATATTTTTCTAATAACTGACGAAATGTGCTTTTAAGGCCCTCACAAAACTTGCCGATTCTGTAGCACTTTGACCTCCAAGTGCAGCAACAGCCAAAGTCTAATTATAAGGGCTGGATGTCTTGTGTAGACATGAACACGGAGGAGACAGGAGAAGAATGCAAATGAAATTAGTCAGTAGGAAAGGTCAATAAGCCACGTCAATTTTATTTGCAATTTTACAAGAGAGGTTATCTTAAGGCACTTAACATGTGGAGCAGGTCTACAAGCAAGCGCCTCAAATATCTATGCATCCATTTTCTATTTAAAAAATACTAATCTGAATCCTTTCCATTTACAAAAATATTAAACTCTTCAATAATTTGGGACACAAACAAACCTCATATCTCATCAATTCACGGTAAGGCTCAAATGGCCTCAGTCTGTGCTTCTCACACCCATATCTGTTGACCTCCTTTTTCCTGGTTCTTTGACTCTGCTCCACTAAAGTAAAAGCAATGCACCGATGTATCATTATTGCTTTGAAGCTTCTTGTTTGTTGCACATGCTAGACTTTTGATGTGTTGGAAAACAAATCATTTCGCCGCACATCAGCTACAGACACCAACTGATGGGATGAGTACTTGATGTATGATGAACTTTCTGAATAGTCAGAATACATCATTGCTTTTTATTAACAGCACTTGGATGCAGAAGACACTTGTGCTAGTTTGTAGATGATTGGCTCTTGGACATTTGCATTTAGAAATTAAACTGAACATGTGCTTTGATTGAATAGTTTAATTCATGCACTTGACTACCAGTTTTGAATTCATTCTTATCTGAGTTGCTCCTTCTACCATAAGTGCAGCAAAAATTACTCGAGCGTGAAAAACTATGCAAGAAAAGAAGTAAAGGACAAATCTAGTGTAATATTAACATCTTTCAGTGACTTGGTCTTTGTGGAGAAAAATGTGCACTTTTGTTGGTGCAACAGTTTTGTGCCATTTTTGTATGCACAAGAGCCCTTCGACTGGGAATGTAAAAAATTCACAGCATGTGGTTATTTTTTGCTTGCTTCACACCCTTTGTTGTTGAAAAGTGGATTTGAGAAGGAAATATATTAAGATATTGTGATATTCAGTGGTTCAACAAAAGAAGAAAAAAAAAGACAAATCTCACATTTTGGTCTTAGTATGGTTAGGGAGAGTCCCGCACTTTAAGTCCCCCTGGTGAATAATTGTGGCCCTCTCTGTCATTTCAGTGGCTCCTCCCTGATCTAAATCATATTGTACATTTGTTGATAATGTTTAACGATGACATATTGTATACAATTATCAATATACTGTCCATTTGTCCATAGCCACATACTGTATTTTATGACCCTTAGAATACGTTTGATTCTAACAGGTCAGAGCAGCATCTTCTTCCACCATTGGAGCCAACACTCAACCGCCCAAGACATGCAACTACACGTCCGTTGTCAGGACCAAAAATAATTCATTGAACTGCGAGCCAGACTGTATCTTGTCGCTGCGAATGTCTCGTACCTTTAAACAAGTCGTCAACAAGACGAGGAGTCTCATCGATAAATCGATGCTCCATTGAGATCACTCCCGGACATTCACTGGGCGTAATCAGACATATGCAATCGATAGCCGGCTAATGAGGGGGGGAAACTGGAAAGAGCGAGAGAGGAGAAAGTTTTGGGAACGCGTTTGACGCTCTCAAAAACGTTAGCATCTCGTTCTAAACAGCTTCCACTTGTGTTCGGAGAAATCTCGGAGCTATGTGAGCTTTGTATCAAACGTGTTGGAGTCCAGATGAACCTCTGCCAAAAGAGCCTGTTTGGAAACAGTAAGTTTTCCTTTTGGTCATCTGATCGACTAGCGGAAACAAAGGCTGAGATCAGAGCAGCTAAGCCTTCCTGTTTGCCCCAGCGCGTCAAATTACATCGTTTTCTAGTCATAAACAACGATTTAACTGGTCTTAACTAGATCATACTGGAAATTAGGAGGAATTTTAAAATTCCAGTTGTTTTTACGAACGTTTTAGTCCAAAAATCCAACTTAAAAATGCTTTAAAAAGGTTTCGCCATTTGTAATGCTCATACATGCGTATTATTTGTGATGACATCTGTTCTTATTTTTCCACAACCACAGTGAACCCCAAACCACAAGAAATCAGCGCATAAGAGGTGATCACCATGGCAACGCAGTTCACTATCGACGACGCCTTCGCGTTGGAAGTCGATGAAGAAGAAGCCATGTCTGGCGTGGACGCCGATGGATGGAATTCTCGGGATAAGGACAGAGAAGCAGAGCTCACGTTCGGGCCTCTGACTTTCTCCAAACCTCAGCCTCATCCCTCACCCGTTTTGCTTGCCTCACCAGAGCACAGTAACCTGAAGTATCAAGTAAGACGCACCTACCCCACTTTTCACTTACATAAACACACCTCCTTTATCATTTTCTGATCTTTTCTAGAATTTGGAAAATGAAGACCCACTTACCAACAATGGCAATTCTTCTTTTAACAACTTCTTCAAAATCAGGTTGGTCCATTTTGTAGCATGTATAGTTTGAACATGGATTCTTCAGGGATACCGCTCTGATTTAGAATGTTTAAAGAGAACTCATCCATTCGTCCATTTTCGATCCTGCTTGTACTCATTAGAGTCACAGGTTAGTTCGAACCTATTCCAACAGGCTTTGGACAAGAGGTGGGTTACACCCTTCCTGGACTGTTTGCGATTCCATCCAAGGACACAAAGGGGCCAAACAAGCATTTGACACCCACCTTTAACATAAAAGAAAAAAAAATTGAGAGAGAGAGAGAGAGACCACTGTGCATTTTTTTCCACAATTTAAAACCAAGGTGTCTCACGGTAATAACGTCTGTGACAAAATACCCAAACCTCAAGAATTTCAGCTCACTAAGACTCCAGGTTTAAAGAGGTCAAATCATGTCAAATTGACTTTTTACTGTTTGTGTACAAATATAGTTGGTGGGTCTCATGAGTGCCTGACCACCCATCAAATGTAAAATTAAACAAGAAAGTAAATCCTTTATCTGACCATTTATGAAAATGAAAACTTTCAGAATCCACTGTATTTTATTTATTTATTTTTTGTGAGTTTGTGTGTCTTTTACTGGTTTTACACTGTGTTCATGCTCTTTTACCACCCACAGTGATCCCTCCACGCTGTCTTACTGCAGCTCTCAGTGGTCCTTCAGCACCTTGAGTTCCGTCACGCAACTTTCAGCACATTGTTGCGGGTGAGATCGAAACACTTAGACACACGCACACACTCGTACACACATGCAGGCGACTCAAGTTGGTTCCTCACAACATTCATTTGTTGGGCAGTTGGGTGTCTCATCCGCTGGTGAAGAAAAACAGAAGAGTTGTCCTTGCTTCCTTCCTTCTCTTATTTACTGGAGTTGGTAAGTTTGATGTTGAACCTACAGTACGTGGGCCAAATATAGCCCGTTTCAATGTAAACCGAACCACCAAACTTGACCAATACTGTAAATTCACACTCAGAGAAACTGCTCTAAAAACAAAACCAAATCCTTAACCTCAAAATGCTCATTTATAGTTCTAGTAATGACCAGCATTGGAATCTCTGCTCTTTCTGTGTGGAATTTACTTTGCGATACTTTAAAACAATTGGTCCAAGTTGTGTATGTTTGGCCCACTGAAACCTACATTGACCGCCCACTTGTCTAATTTCTGCCATCTTGCTAATTTCCACATGTACTCTTTCTTTGTAGCTCTTATTTTCACTGGCGTTGTCATACAGCTCAATCCAAATGCGGGTAAGACAAATATCTGCTTGGAAGGAATTGTGTGTTTTTTTACTGTGAGAGCAATTATGATATCAACAGATATTGTTGGAGTAGAATATGAAAACTGTATTGTCTGTTCCACAGGAGGTAGAAAATCCGCTTTGACAAATCACACACACACACACACACATACCCAATGTTTCTTTTCATAATCCTCCTGAGTTCACACATCCTACTTCTATTTGTGGATTTAAAAGCAGAAATGTGCTGCTGGTTTGGCAAGATGAAATCACATGTTCTCCCTTTTTTCTTTGTCAAACGAAGTGTTCCTGATTTTTATCTGTAAAATTTTCAAAGCACAATTATTTCGAGTCATAATGGCAGTTTCCTTTTTCTTCAGTACAAATGCTTTATTGGTGTTTTATTCACATGACTAATGTTGGCAGAAATTCAAAACCCAATCGACTCATTCAATGGCTTGTAATCGGTGACTAGACGAAACTTTTATTTTTAAAACATCAAGTGTTGTTGGACATAACAGATGTGATATTTGAGTAAAATGAGTAAATGCCCTGGTCAGAACGATATGCGTTGTGATCTGCATTGTACGTCTTACTTTAAACACTAGGTGGTGCTGTTCTGACAAGGCAGAAGCAATCATTTGAAGGAGTGTCGTGACATCTAACGTGAGACGTGAGACTCCCAATGGGCACACATTAGTTTTACTTTTTGTGGATAATATAGTGAAAGGATTAATCATAGAAACCATAAGCCAAGGTGAAAAGCACGTTTCTCAATTGAATGTGGAGGGCTGCTGCCGCTTACTGTGTCATTCTCATCTTCAGCAGGGGTCTAAACTTTCTAGTTCCAGGGCTGCTTACCGAGTTATGCATGTGGCTGTTACAGCCATGATGCATAATCAGATGACCAGGAGTAAAAACAAGTGGCATTACTGTATACTTTTTGTAACGTAATATTGGAATCACAGACAAGCTTTGGCTGCAACCAAATGTAATTTAATATGACTGCAGACTGTTTTCTGCGTTTGGTCACAGGCGTTTCAAGTGCTATCTTCTTTGTGCCTGGATTCCTGCTCTTCATCCCTGGAGGTAAAGAAATCCCTTTTTGCAGGAGTCCCACTCAGAACTTTCTTTGACATTCCAGAAAGAGTTATGTGAATAATAACATTACTATTCTATGAACTCTCTCCAGTGTATCATGTGATATACATCAGCTGTGCTGTCCGTGGAAGAAGAGGCTTCAAGTTGTTCTACCTGCCCTATTTTGAAAAATAAGATGTCACCAAACACCACATGAACCACTTTTACTTTTGTTCTGTTACCATGGCAACATACTGATGCATCGTATCGTTTTTCTTGTTTTTCTGATGACCACTGACATTTCAACTATTCACTTTCTTGGCTTTTTCCCACTATATTAACTGGCCTGTGTACTTCCATGGACATTGTAGAGTATTTTTATGCTATGTGAACACTGACTGTGAAATTACAATAAAAACATTTCTAAAGTTTAGCCCTACCCAGCCTGACTTATAGCGCAGGACAGCTCAGAGACGCAGTTAACACAACAACCTTCTACTTCTGAGGTTTGGTTTCAAATTGTGTGCTTTGCAACATAGGGTTCGCAAGTTCTCCCTGTGTTTGTGAAGATTTTATCCAGGTACGGGGGTGCCCTCCCAAATTCTGACATGTAGAACTTGTTTTGAATATTTCAACAAGACCAAACTGATATGTGGCTCAACTCAACGCACTTGTAGCTTAATTTCTGCGTCAATACGATAGCCTGCAATGCCGCCTACCTATAGAGGGCGCTGCTCGCCCAAAACGTGATTAAACTGGAATCGGCTTTCTTCGGTAAACATCGTACTTTGTCGTCAGTTACGACTCTGCCAAGGATGGAGGAAGAGGCAAGAAGGCTTCTCGCGGAAGGGATCAGTAAGAAATTGATTAGCCCGGGTAAAGGACAGCTATCGCCCTTCCCCGATGGAACTAAGGTAAAAATTAATCTAAATTGTGGGTCACTGCCTCTAATTTGCGTCTTTGTAAATGTTAGCAAACGCGCTTGCTAATGCTAATTTTTCGTATCTGTTGTACTATATTGGCTAACACATTTTATTTGTTTCACGCTACCTAAAAGACATTTCTTGTATCAAGAGCCACCACCGACGCACATGGAAGAACCTGGTTGTTAGTCGCTTCCTGGTTTTAAAACGTTTGGCCAGTAGGCATTCCTTTCTCCCCTCTTCTCAATGTTTTTTTTCACTCATCAGATGGACGGATATGGGCGGAACAGGATGGGTTGTTTATCAATGCTGATTGGTTGGTTTACTGTGGCAATCAATATTTCAAGGTTGTGATTGGCCAGAATAAACCGTAGCCGGAATGTCGCCATTCTCAAGACATTTTGCGTTTTAAATATCAACACTGTCGAATCTGAAACGCAATAAATTAGAATAAAGTGGACAATGTTGTATCTCCTGTTGTGCATTTCAAAAAGTGAAACACGTGAATAATATAGACTATAGACAGAGTGAAATTTTTCATTTCAAATATATTCTTTAATTGTGATGATACGTAATAAATTTTTTTTGGATATGAAATTTATATGTTAGAATTATTCAAAATGATTTTGATGTTGATGTGAGTAGGAATCGGGCTTCTGAAAACTATTTTCTTGTGTTTGGTGGATATATATAATTTGAGTTGACTCGCAGCATGACACCATGGCCTATGCGCATGCATATATATATAAAAAGAGGATGTTTCGTAAGGCTGTGTCTCAAGCATATTTTCATTTTGGCATAATTAACCTACTGCTTGTTCTTCCAGGTGGTCTTCCACTACCGCACCAGCCTGTGTGATGGCACAGTGCTGGATGACTCCAGGAACATGGGGGGCTGCAGTAAACCAATGGAGCTGATCTTGGGCAAGAAGTTTAAACTGGCTGTATGGGAACGAGTGATCGTCTCTATGAGAGAAGGAGAAATTGCAGAGTTCACATGTGACGCCAAAGTGAGTGAGCTCGTTAAATAGGATCTCCGAGGTGTTTTTGTACACTGGCATATCTGAGATGGTCTGTTTTTGTTAACAGCACACCGCACTCTACCCGCTGGTGTCCCAGTCGCTGAGGAACATCAGCATTGGAAAAGACCCCCTGGAAGGCCAGAGACATTGCTGTGGCATTGCCCAGATCCACTCCCACCACTCGCTGGGCCACAAAGACCTGGACCACCTTCAGGCTAATCCACAGCCTCTTGTATTCGCCATTGAGCTGATGGAGGTGCGTGAAATGGGACACATTTTGGCTTTGAGGGGGTAGTTACAGCACAGCAGAATCATTTTGATTATTCAAATTCGCAGCGAGCAAAAACCCAAACTTCACCATCTCAAAAAATGAGAATATAACAAACGATCAGTGTGATTGCTTTTTGAGATATAAATTGACCTTTTGATGGTATTTTCTAAGAGATTAAATCATCTTTGTTTTTAATTATTATTATTGGTGTTGTTATTATGACTGCTCTAACCCTTGAATTTTTCCTTTTCGGAACAAGAATGTTATCTGTTTTATAAGGTTCACCTAGAATTGTATTTCTTCGGTAGTATATTACAAAAGAGATTGCTGTAGTATCCAGTAATAGCGTTGTATGCAGCGACTGTGAAAGCTGCTGCTGAGCTCCAGTGTGCTTGCAGGTTCTTCCTCCGGGCTCATTCCAGCTGGACGTGTGGGCCATGACGGACGAGGAGAAGCTGGACTTCGTGCCTCACATCCACGAGGAGGGCAACATGCTCTTCAAGCAAGGCCGAATACAAGAGGCCACTGACAAATACTACAACGGCATCGCCTGCCTCAAAAATCTACAGATGAAGGTCAATGAGCTCTGGCTAATGCCCGTTCCTTCTCAACACCTTGCCAATATATCTGACACCTCTTCATATTTTCATTTCAGGAGCATCCAGGAGATGAAGCTTGGATCAAGCTGGACCACATGATCACGCCTCTTCTCCTCAACTACTGCCAGTGCAAGCTACTCCAAGGCCACTACTACGAAGTCATCGAACACTGCTCATCACTCACGTTCAAATATGAGGGTAAGGCTCACCTCATGATTCTCCTCAAGCCTGTGCTTGATGGTAGATGGTAATCATTGTGATTCACGTGGAATTGGAGCACAGTGGCCACCTTGCTTCTTTTGAGACATTTTTGCCATGTTCATGCAAACGGAATGAAACTTCCAAAGCATCCAATTTCAGCACAAAAATCTTTATGGCTGTTGTCTTTGGACAAATGTTGAATACATGTATCTCATTTATTTATACAAATGACATGATGCATGTAAACATGAACAAAGCCTAAATATCGGCCTTTGCCATCTTTAATGGCTCTGTGCGTAGTCAAAAAAAAATACATTGTGGGTTCCCAAGGGTGCAATGTCATGATACCCGTAGACCAGGGGTGCCCATTACGTCGATCCTGATCTACCGGTAGATCGAAGACTGGTCCCAAGTAGATCCGAGGAGTGTCGAGGAGAAAAAAAACAAACAACCATCTGTGTGTCTTTGTACATGTTAGTAATATATTTTTTTGTGTTAATGTACGCTGCACCCTAATCATCCCATCAGTCTCATTTTCACAAAAAAAATTTTTTTAAATAAAATAAAGCAGGTAAATCTTGAATTTACGGTGGCGCGTGATTACGTCACCGGAAGTTGTTAGCGCTCAGCAGTCTGCAATTGCAGCTTGTGATCAGAGCTGTTGTGCTCTATCTTTTATCGTCATTATTCTCATTCAGAGTTTGCTTTGTGTACAATTCACCGAGGGCACGGGCAAAGAATAAGAATCTAGGAGGGCCCACGGAAGCACTTTAAAATTTACGTGTGAGCTACGATAGTTAACAGGCTGCAAAAGTGCATCGCATGCCTCAGTTTCAGGCTGTTTCTCATCGAGTGTGCGTGCGTGTGTGTCCCGGTAAGGGTAGATCCCGGGAGGTTAGTTGATCGAAAAGTAGATCTTTGGTCCAAAAAGTTTGGGCACCCCTGCCGTAGACAAAAAGGAAGTGCTTTTGCACATATTACACATGA
>CAAKHF010008142.1:40551-53215 GCA_901007745.1 Hippocampus kuda
AATCAAGAATAGCGGTTTTTTTCACCTATTGTTTAAGTTACTGTCATGACGAGTTTGGTAACAAGAAAATGTTACATTTGTGTGTGTGTGTGTGTGTGTGTGTATTGTGTGTGCGTGTGCATGCGTGTGCGTGCGTGTGTGTGCGTGTGCGTCCCGGTAAGGGTAGATCCCGGGAGGTTAGTTGATCGAAAAGTAGATCTTCGGTCCAAAAAGTTTGGGCACCCCTGCCGTAGACAAAAAGGAAGTGCTTTTGCACATATTACACATGAAACCCATGAAAACTTACCTATACAAACGACATCAATGTATTTCTATTTCTTGGATACATTGAAAATACAACGTGCAAGGAAGAAACAGACAGCCAAGACAAGAAACGCTTTTTTTAATTTCCTCCCACGGTGGTAAGACCTGTAAAAGTACACGAGCCAATTGGCTAGGATGTGTAGCTTAAGTGGATATTATTAATGTGGAAAATAAAATAAGGGTATTTTTAAAGTGACGCCAAACTTTGAACAGTCGGTTGTATTCAATGTAAAAATCTGTTTTATTTTTGTTAGTTGTCAAGATCTTTAAATTTGATAGCTTTCCATTTGCTGTTGGCTTGTTTGTCCTTTGTCAATTTGACATGCTTGTCCTTGTGTGTCAGACAACGTTAAGGCCTACTACAAGCGAGCGAAGGCCCATGCCGCAGTGTGGAACGAGACGGAGGCCCGTGCGGACTTCGCCAAGGTGCTGGAGCTGGACCCGTCTCTCGGGCCGTCTGTCACCAAGGAGCTGCGGGCCATGGAAGATCGCATCCGGACCAAGGAGAAGGAGGAGAAAGGACGCTACAAAGGCCTGTTCAATTACAACTCACCGCCGCCAACTGCGACCACGGTCAGTTCACATGGACCAATTGTCCTTCCCTTTCAGTAGTGTTCTCTACAGTTATTCTTTTGCTCTTTTCTCTCATCAGGGTTGAGGAATACAATGAGAAGATACCTGTAGATTTCAAGGTGAAAGCATAGAAACACCAGATGCTGGTGTTTCAGTTTGAGCCACACTCACAAGACAAAACTCTGTACTCTGTGAGATACATAATGTTCCCAAAGTCAGATTTGTGTTTCTCCCTTTGATTGTTTTGTTGCCAATAGCAACTCAAAGCCGCAAGTGTCGTCATTTAATCAGTTTCATGTATCCGTCGGTTCCCTCATACAGACGCCGGTTTTTAAGTGCCACACAAAATGCTCTGCTGCAATCTCTTACTTTTCTTTTATTCAGTGTAATAATCCACTTGTAATCACATCTGAATTGAGAATATTACTCGTACAGCTCTCCTTTTGTCCCTCTGGACCTCATTGGTCTCAGGATTAACGGACTGGTTTCTCCTGGTCAATATAGCGGTCAAATGGAGACGTTGACAATCAAAACGACACACTTGGATGTTGCTTTCTTCTGTATTCTTATTTCACATGTGGGGGAAAAATATTTTGGTTTTCATCACTTTCTGTCTGTCACGCTTTGTAAACCCAAATTGTGGAAACAACTATGTGGATGAGTCTCACCCTCGTCGTTTCACGTCACTGAAGCAGCAATTGTGTAATCCAAATAAATGTGTTTATTCGTGCATTGGCATTTTTAATACGGATTCCCATGTGGTCCAATTATGTTACTTCAATACAACCAAATTAATCTTTGTCCAATGAGGGGGAGAAAAAAACAGGACAGGTAGTGATTTCTTTTATATTGTTTAATTAAGATATACATACTGAACTGCAAAAGTTTGGTTTACAAAATTCCCACAATAACAAATTTACTTGAGAGGTACAGTACATAGTTCTTGTTGAACGTTGACTAGAAAATAGGACCAATGTGAGCAGGAAAGCAAATGGTCTCGATTCATGATGCGCAAATGAATAAAGGTAAGGGGAAAAAAACATCACAACTTGAGAACAAGTTTTGGTTTTAACTTAAAGGAGACATAATTTGGTCTGTCTGGCTGTCAACAAATATAAAATGGTTTAATCTACTTTTACGCACTGCTCTACTTATATCCACAGGCCGTCTGAAAAAAAAAATAGAAAATGGAACCAGTAGTTTCAAGAGAATGGCCTGGTAGAATGACAAGAACAATGTAATTTTAAAAAAAATCCCACCCAGAAAATAAAAACTAACAACGGATGATGGATAAGGGGGAGGGGACGGGGGAAGAAGGGTTATGTACGGGCGCTTCTTTCCGTCTCTGCCAGACACTCCCTGACCAGTGCGCGTGCATGAATGATACCTGGAACAGATAAGACATTTGAATATGGAAAAATGGAATATAAAAAAAACCTGCCTGAATCTACCCTCATATGGAAGTCAAACTCATCGAAGATATCTATTACCGGCGAACATGCATTTGGCCAAAGCAATTACGCCGAATTAGTTTTGGTGTTTAATAGCTGTACCATCATAAGTACTAAAAATAAGTGACTTGAATTAAACTTCAACAATTAGGTCTTGATCTGGGTGTCATCATGTAGCACCCATCACCAATCTTAAATCTGCATAAATTAAATTGTGAATAATGGACTATCTTGCTACTTGAACAAAATGCCGGGTGTGCTGGTGTGTTGTTTAATACCTCTCTTTAGTCTCTCCATCGCACTTTTGCTTCCAGCGTATGTGGGTCGGATCTCACGACTCATTTCCTCAATGACTGAGAGAAGTTCACTGTAGGTCGACCCTTGGCTGACTTTTACGGGCTGAGCAGGATTTTTCAGAGAAACAAAGAGATGCATCAAAAACATACCGTGGTCCTTTGGGTTGTCATTGCCTACATGACATGTAGCACATACAGTGGAATCTTGACTTGAGAGTTTGCGACCAAGCATATATCGGTAACACATTACTTGTATATTCTATTGAGATGAGAAGAAAATGACATTCTATTCTGTACCACCCAAAACAAAAATTGTTACATGTTTAAAAAATAAAAATAGCTGCTTTTGTATAAAACATAGTCACCTGAGAAATAAACTTGTTTCATAGGAGTATGTGTGTGTTTTGGATGTTGCCTTCAAGGGGCGTGGCCTAGTGTGTGACATTAAGAGCTTTCTGAGTGTGAGCGTCCGGTTATGAGATGTGGTCTAATGCAGCTCTTTGTAAGTGTTTTTATTTAGTATTTGTGCGTTTGATCACGTGCATTGACAACTGTGGCTCTCCTTGCCCACATGCAAAGGCATGATAGTACCAGAACTGCTCCATGTATTTTTTTTTCCCACATAGGTATTTTTTTTTTCCCACATGGGTGGCATCATATCTGAAGCTGCTCATACCTCAGTTTGGATCGCAACACAGACTGGAAGAAGAGAAAAAAATGAAGAAAAACAAAAGACCCAAGTCGCGCCTTGTAACTCAAAAAGTTCCCGAAATGGCAGCACTAACTGTGCAAAATGCCAGCCAGCATGTGGGAAGTCACAAAAGTGTAATTTCAGGTTGTTGTTCTCTTTATGGCAAAAAGTGGGAATATTGTATAAGATAAGATAAGATAATCCTTTATTTGTCCCACACTGGGGAAATTTACAGCCTTCAGCAGCAAGATTGTAGGTAGAAAGAAGAGAAAAAGTTTAAGAGAAAAGAAAACACAGTTCAATAAAGTGCAATATAAATACAAATATGGATATGTATCTCGAACAAAGAAGCTCAGAGGTGCCACTTCAACTGTTGTGGATCATCGCAGATGCTAGCATACCTGAACAAAGCCCATGGAGGGCGGGCCAAAGTCGCTGAAGGCTGGTCGGAAGTTGGACGATGACGGGAGCGAAGGAGAGGGCACGGAGGAGCCTGAAAATACACAACAAAGTCAGAGAAACACAAAAATGCCAACTTGGTACCAGTTGTGCCTGTCCACCAATCATGTGTGAAATTCAGCAAACAAGTAGATCAGGGGTGCGAGCAACTGGTAGCCAGCCAACTGGTCCCAAGTTGATCCGTGGAGGGCAATTGGGAGGGGTCCAAGGGGGAGATAGAAAAAAAAATGTGTGCGTGTTGTTAATATTCTATATTTTTGTGTTAGTGCACACTGCACCCTAAGCATCCTCTCAGTTTCACTTTCACAGAAAAAGTATTTAAAAAATAAAACAAAGCAAGTCACCTTTAACCTCCTGCAGCGGGTGACCTGCATCACCGGAAGTTGTTAGCGGTAAGCAGTCTGCACTTGCAGTTTGCGATTAGAGCTGTTGTCATTATCTATTTTAGTTTTTATTATTCTCAAAGTTTGATTCGTGTACACTTCATCGATGGCACCGGCAAAGAATGGGAATCTAATCTGATGTGCCAAGAGAAAAGTTTTAAAACGATACACGTGAGCTACGATAGTGACGTCGTTGCAGTAAAGACGCTGCCAAAGTGCGTCCCATGCCGCCGCGTCATGTCTCGGCTAAGGTAGGCACTGATTCCTTTTTACAAACTCGCAAGCTCTTGTATCTTCTTTATTCTTATTTTTCGTCCGTGTTCCTGGACGCTATGGCTGTTGCTCATCATGGCATGCGTGTGTAAGTGCGTGCACGTGCGGGAGCGGGTTGATCGTCGGTTGCTTGACAAGTCGATCTTCGGTCAAAAAAGGTTGGGCACCCCTGAAGTAAATGTTTTGGTAGCTGGCCATTTGAATGGCGCTTCGTGATACAATATAATTTAATGGCCAATGTACTGATCATTCTGTAACGTATGCCTTGGCTCCCGGGAACAGTTTTAGAGATACAGACATTGACGCAGATGCAGAAAACCGTGTCAACTAAGGTACAATAACTCAAGAGTGTGACAAGTGGCCGCCATCTTTGTGCCAAACAAACGAAACATCGAGTGAGCTCTTCAAAAGCCTTTTAAGGTCAAGTCTGATGTAAACTTGGCCAACCATCTGTTGCGTAATACTTTGAGCTAAAACTATTTCAAGCACACTTTCGTTAGTTTTTATCAACTCACCCAAGTTCACAATTAGACCCACAGCAACTCGCTTAACAATGAAAATGCTTTTGTTCGGCAAATGGACCAGGAAAATTGAAACGATACGGTCATTCTCACAAAGCGAATGAAATTCATTGAATAGTAAATTATTTTTTCATGCTTTATGTAATGCAAATTTCTCCATTGTGGGACAAGTAAAGGTTTTCTTATCTTTCTTAACTACTAGTTACATGAAAATAGTGCATTTGGGAATTTCTAAAATTACTTCACACTTGACCTTTAAAATTGTACATAAATTCATTTAAATTTAAAAAAATTAAAAAAAAAAAGCCAACACTCAAGTCTATGAACTATTCTACTGGCCACGCCGCTCCTCCCACGAATAATGTTATATTTGCCCTCAATGAAAAATGTCTCCCTTCACGGTGTGTTTCGGTCACATCAGCAGGTCTATACTGAACTTGTCTCCAAGCAAACAATACGGACAGCCTGTACAGAGAGGGCCACAAAGCCATGCAGTGGGGAGAAAAATATATTCATGGCTATCATTTACTTGTCTTAAGAATTTCTGACTTATATTTCTTTTTCATGCAGACCAAATCATGTGGCTTCTACATGAGCAGTGCCATCAGGGTGGCTGGTTGCAGAGTATGTATATACCAGATTAGTAAAATCCTTCGACACCAGAATGCTGCATAAGAGTGACTTATGTCAGGGGTATTTTGTAACGGATTGATTAACATGGTGTTTTATTACAATTATTTTTTTGTTAGAGTGATTTACATGTTTATTTTTTAAAGTTAAGCACATCAATCGCAAAGCACGCATGTTCCGCTAACCCTCCCTGTACTGTTAATGAGAGTTTATGATGGTGCAAGATGGAGATGGAAATAAATTAACTTGACCTTCCAAGCATGGGAACAAAATGAACATAACAATGTTGAAGTCACCGAACAGGTTGTGTTTACTTTACGCGGGGCACATACTGTTAACAAGCAGACCAAACATCAGCAGTTTCCACCTTTCGCTGATCAAAGTCAGCAAAGGCCAAATTGTCCTCAAAAGTGTTCCTTCACAGTTTTTGTGGCTTCAGTCTATCATGGGTTTTCCATTTGTGACCATGACTACTGTTCTTATTCCTTTTCTATTGGAAGACCAGGAACAACTTTTGCTGGAAGTGCGTAGTCATGTCAATGAGCTTATGGTTGCCACAACGTGGATTTATTCTTCATTTTGCATTTTAAAAGTTTGATTTATTTAGTGTAACAAGTGTTTTGAAGCCTAACGAACCATCTGTGTGTGTATGTGTGTACGTTGGGGGGGGGGGGGTTCATAATTGCTTCATGGAGGTGTGTAACCCCCTCCCCCTTAAAAAAAAAAAAAAAAAAATCGAACTCTACTTGACGGTATCCCCCATGAAAAAAGAGGAGCCGGTAAGGAGATGTGTCGAGTTTTTTTCCTCGTCATGTGCGGTATACGTGATGCTAAAAAATGTCAGAATTATAATATTTTTTAAAAAATAGAAAAAGTTAATCAGGGTGTGCGTATCCCACTTTATTTTGAGAATCACTGTTGCTGTAAAACTTTATTTTAAAATGTGAATGCATATGAGCTATGCAATCTGATTCTTGGCAGGTCGTCAATTATCGTAGCCAAAACAGCATTAGGGATATAGGGTTGGTGTTAAAACAAACCAGGCGGCGTGTGGTTGGAGCCAGACGGCGCAGGAGCAATGGGCTTATAACTCATGACGATGTCCACTGGCAGCTCCCTGTACGACGCGCCACTTCCCTCGGTCCGGTCGGGCCAGTGCTTATACAGCTTTACTCCTGGAGATGAGCTCCTAAGAGCTGAACACCAGAAAGCATTGTGAAATTAACTGATTAATATCAGAGCGAGCAAGTTTTTCACTTCTACACCACATATCCATCATAGATGGTTTGGTAGACAAAGTTCACAAAAATGGTTCTTGCACAGCTCTACTAAGCACATTTTGTTTAAAAAGGTGTTTATTTAATCTCGACCATCTTACTTTTTCATAATTGTGTTAAATATTTTGCAGAAATAAAATTACCTACATTTAGCTTTTTTCCTGCTCTGGGTCCTTAGTTTGAATAATAACAGTAACACGAATGATGATGATAATAAATCAACCAATGTGAAATACTTTTATTGTGATATACTTTTCAGACAGATCACCCAGCCCTAAATTTGGCATCAGACAAAGTGCTTTTTTTTTTTTCACAGCTGTGCCGCCATGCATATCCGGTTTGCATTGCATTAAGTAATTTTGGTGAAATGCCTTGTACCTTTCAGACTCTGTTGCTAACACCAGTTAGACCCGAATTATGACTACGCGCATGTGCGTCAAAGACAGGCCAAACAAAGCGTAAAATAATAAGAAAAAATAAAATATTAACGACATCGACTCCTAATTTAGCCATCAACGTATTTGGTCGTCGACACAGTCGTGTCTAGTCTACTAATCCTGGCAGCCCGACTCGTAACCCAAATTTGTTTTACTGGTGCCCTCAAGTCATTCTACTCGTGTGCTGAATCATATTACGAGGAGTGCAAAGAGCACACTCAATATATATATAGAACCATGAATCAAGGATATCCGCAAATAAGTGCCACTTCTCAGAAAGTGAAAATAAAAAGGACGCTGTTCATTCATATGTGTGTGCATATCTGTCTGTGCACCCACAGGCCAAAACGTTTGGTACCCGTGGGCAAGTTAACGCAAACCGCAACACACTTTTGAGACTGTGAGAGGGAAAACGGTGTTCAAAATAAGTCAGTATTGGGGTGTTTCGAACATTTTAGGTCACCATTTTAGATACAATACTATACGTGCATTAAAATATATATGACCATATCGCAACTAAATTTACTCAACACATTCATTTTAAATGGTTGTTCTGGTGATCATTAGATGGTGCCGGTGTACCTAAAGAAATGGCCGCTAAGTGTTTGTCGGCGTCTCAAGACGAAAACAAGCCAAGTCAGAAAAGGTTCTCCTGACAATCAAATCACATAAACGCAACGTTAAAGCTGTTGAGTTGTTTGGTTTTCATTTTGAAAAGTACTTTAGAGGCGATTTATGTGCGATGGTAACCGCTGAAGGCAAACCGGACTTAACTCGAGACCATCTTGAAACAATAGCTGACGTTAGCTTAACAGGAAGGTACAATGCTAAATGTAGCTAGCTCTCGCCGGTTAGCACAACAATGTGAGAGGGACCTAGAAAAGCAGCGCTGGCGCGGTTCTACGAATAAAGGCACATCAGCTGCAGCATTTAGTTGTCGGCTCCATGTATTTTGATTGCGAGGAGCGCAGAATAACATAACGTTAAGTACTTTGAGTACCTTTTTAAGTAGATTTAATATCCTCTGTGGGACGTGAGGGTCCTTCCTGTGAGTAAAGAAGTGCGCATGCGCAGAAGGAAGATGAAGCGTATCGCCCCTATTATTTATTAAATTTTTAAGTCACGCTATTGGTCAATAAATTGACCAATGGCGTGACTGTGAAGAGAGAAATGCATTAATGAATGAAGTGACAAGTGGCATCTATGGCAGTGTCTCCCATACCTTTTTGAGCCAAGGCACATTATAAAAATGTT
Source organism: Hippocampus kuda (assembly GCA_901007745.1). NCBI lineage: Eukaryota > Metazoa > Chordata > Actinopteri > Syngnathiformes > Syngnathidae > Hippocampus > Hippocampus kuda. Next base: position 49,100 of record CAAKHF010008142.1, read on the forward strand.
TTTAGTTTATTTTCATTTAGTGAACACACAGTCACATACTAAACGAAATTAATTTACAATATCAAATTGATTAAATGGTTACAATGACTAGCTGCACTCCCCCCAAAATATCTTAAAATGATAAGTACAAATGAAATAATTAAGTGACCTAATTATTTAATTGCACGAAATAATTAAGTGACCTAATTATTTAATTGCAACGTCAGTATGATTTAGCAGCATTATAGCACTTTTGATCAACTATTAGTCCAGTACAATAAAATGTAAAAACCTGATCAAAAATGGCTTTTTGGAGCAAATATTTGAAATAACTCTGACATAAATACCCATATGAAGAATACACATCCAAAGGTATGTACTGTACTGCACGTGACATTGAAAATGAGCTTTTGAAGGCATGTTTTTGTTTTTTTCTGGGGGGGGGTTCTTGTGATAGAGGGAAATCATCAGCAGTTGGCAGGCAATGCTCTTTTTGCGTAACAACCTTTGCTAATTGTGGTGACATTCTGAGTCATCTCACAAATTGTTGATGCGTTTCGCAAAAAATGACTGGATGTTTCTCATAACAGGCATACATGTGCATCATTTGTCAGTTGTTTTTCACCTAAATTGGGATGTTTTTATACATACAGCATACATGCATATGAATTCACTGTCAGCTGTCTAAATATGTCTCATGATTAGTGTTTATTGGTCATGCCCGCATACAAGGACTGTCACTTTTGTAACGTGCAACATATAATCACAGATGTGTGGAGAGACTTGAAAAATAAGTCTGGGTTTCACACCAACATCACAAGGTTTCCTACAATTACATATCTACAGATAATACATACAGACATTTTACACAAGTAACACATGAAGCTCAGAACAACATAATAGTACATTTAACTTCATTGGAATTCAATGCAACATTTTCATTTGACAATGGAGAGCAAAGACATGTAAAAGGTGAAAACATTCTACAATTGTTGTTTTCTTTATTTACAAATAAGCATTGCAAAGGGGTGGTAAATTTTCAGAAAGTTTCAAATATATGGTGTGCTACTGAATTGGCACATCTACGTCACAGTTCTGAAGGTCTGGGTTCAAAACATGGCTGAGGGCTTTTGTCTTGTCCAGGGAAGCCAAGACAACAAGTATTATCAAAAAATGATGAGAATTGGAATTTACATGTTCTTTCTGTGTTTTTTTGTTTGTTTTTTGGCATATCCTCCAAAAACTTGCATGCTCGGTTCATAAAGACACTCAACTGCACATAAGTGTGACTGAGTGTGAATCGTTGTTAGCTCCTTGTCACTAATTTCCAATTATTGTGTCATGGCACATTAGTATTCGGAGAGAGACCACCGGGTGTAATTATGCAATTACACTTTATTGGTCCCAAAATGATTATTTATGTAAAAATAATGTATTCTTGTTTCTCTCTCTGAGGCAGTGAATTGAATTATTGTGACAGTACAATTAAATGCACTTCCACAGGATGTCAGAAGGTACATCATTAACCTGCATGTCCACTTTGACAAATTTTTTAAATTATGTAATGTGAGACTTTTTGAGCCTAATGAGGAGAACGCAAAAGAAAATGGATGGATGGATAGATAGTGTAGAACTGTACATCATCATGTGAGCTGTCGCAAATATGTTGCTTACCTGAATAGTTAAATGAGAGCATCAATATGACAAACTACTACTACAATACTGAACATATTGGAGGAATTCCTCTCTCACAGTGTCACTCAAATGTTTGTAAGGGCAGCATATTTGATAATAAATAAAAATAGATTAGGGTCACAATATTGTAGATTGGTGTATATATGTTGTTAAGTAGCTCACAGTAGCTTACCAAGGGCTTTGTGAGCCCTGCCAGGTTCCTGAGTTCCATGTGCAAAAACTGTTTCTTCACAAGAAAATATCAAATTCAATAATAGACAGTAATTGCACTTTCAGCAGGTGTCTTTGTTCGCATTTTAAAACTTTCACAAAAAAGCATCACCTGGCTTGATGCCGCTTTTTCCCAGAGAACAAAATTAATGATGAATGATAGAAATGTAATGGGTGAGGGCGTACACAATGAACTGAAGAAGTGATCCAAAATGTCCCCATGACACGACACGTTTAGTCAGCTCACAGCCACAATGGGCTCAACAGAGAGGATGTCAGTTCTCCCTGTGAGGGCCCGTCTGGCAGTGAAGAGTGAGTGCGTGTCCTTGAGATGAGGCGAGTCCTCTGATAAATTGTGGTTCTTCTGCAGCGAGGGGTGGCTGGGCTGTGGCAAAGCTTGCCTCTGCCCAGACAACTCGTCGTCAGGCCAGGCGGTCCTGTGGCACGGCGGGCACGCGGCAGTGGGCTGACGCTCCAGCTCCAGTTCCACCACCACGCTGCGGCTCCTTCTGCACATGCTCAGGAGAAGACGTAACTCCTGGCGGAAGGTGGGGTTAAGACAGCAGTAGATGAACGGATTGTAGCAGGTGGAGCTCATGGCCAGCCAGTGAAAGCAGAAGTAAAGAACGTTGGACGAGTGGATGGCCTGACTGGACAGCAGCACCACGTAACAGTTGAGCGGGAACCAGCAGACAGCGAAAACGGCCACTACTACGAGCAACATGGCGAGCGTGCGGCGCCGCTTCCTCCTATGGGTGGCGTGCTGAGCCGTTGTGGCGTCGCCAATGGCATTGTGGTGCCACAGCCTGTGGGCGACTGTGGTGTAGGACGCTGTGATGATGACAAGGGGCAGCATATAAAGGAGTATGAAGGTGAGGAGGTCAATATACTTCCAATAGACATCCGATGGCTCCGGGAAGTCCGGGACGCACAGGCTGCGCTCCTTTTCCTGACTGGTAAGGAGAAAGGAGATCAAGCAAGTTCAAGGCATGTTCAGTGTATTGCACACTACGCTGTGTAATGCTGTCCTGAAAACATATTGGCAGTGTTAAAAACGATATCAGAAGGTAAGAGAGTGGAAATTGGTACTGCACTTGTTTTTTTTTCTTCACATTAAAACACCATGAAATCTTGTCCCCTTCTGTTGCATCATGATCATGACACAGTCAGGTCATAAATTGATATTTCCATCGTTATTACAATATGATTGGAGTAGGTAATTGCTCCATCACCATTGTGACCAAAATGTCATGTGACTATTCTTGTATCTGTGTAATAAAGATGAATCATAGACGAAGCATTTAGGTCCATTTGGCTTTGTGTGTGTGTGTGTGTGTGTGTGTGTGTGTGTGTGTGTGTCTCGTTACCTGAACCTGAAAGTGAAAAGTTTCTGGTAGATAGCATGTGGAAGGGAGAAACAGCTGGCCATTATCCAGATGACAGCCACCCAAACACTGCCCTGAATTGGTGACATGCGAGGTCTTAGAGGATGTAAAATTACCTGTGGTGGTGGAGGGGGAGGTCATACAGATCAGACCATTAAATGCTTCACATAAAATAGTTTTCTTCATCTGTATGTGCCTTACACAGATGCATAGTTATCAGGAATATCTACTAGTGCCATTTACTGCTCCAAATCCGGTCTTCCCAAATCCAGCCTGTTTTGTATGTAATCCTGTTCCAACACACATGATTTAAACGATCGGTTCATCAGTAAACTTTGAACAAGCTTGATAACAATGCTGATTATTTGAATCAGTTGTGTTGAAACAGAGCTTCATATAAAACAGGCTGGATAGGAGCTCACCAGGTCCGGACTTGGCGTTGGGGTGTCAAATCTCAGCTACATGTATGCGCCCTGCTGCCTTTCTCTGTTAGTCAAATTTGAGAAGCCACTTATCAGATTTTATGTGTGGTCAAATTCTTCCCCAATGGGCCCAGATCTCACTTGAGATTCAGAAAATAAAGCAAAAAATTGGTGAAGATCAGACGAAAGACCAACATTGGAATGGCTGTCTAGATAGGAAGACACAAGTCACTAAATCACACACACAAAAAAAAAAAAGCCTCAACTAGACTTTGACTAAGTATGCATGAGATAGTTATGACAATTTGCACTCAGCCAGAATGCAACTGCACTCCTATGTCAGTGTTCATTTGAAAAGTGCAGCGTGTGTGTGTGTGTGTGTGTGTGTGTGTGTGTGTGTGTGTGTGTGTGTGCTACACAGATAA
>CAAKHF010008144.1:0-29313 GCA_901007745.1 Hippocampus kuda
CATTATTGCAAAACTACTTCGGTTTTGGTTTCTAAGAACCCCCGAAAATGAATTCTACAAAGAGACACGCCTACGTAGCTCAGTTCAAACTTCAAGCCATCGGTTATGCGGAGAAACATGGGAATCGAGCAGCCGCGAGAGAATTTAAGGTCAACGAATGTATCGGTGCTTGGACGAACGTGTCTGCTTGCACTGTTGTTCGAGCTTTTGGCAAAGCCGGCATCATTTCTGTGGAGCCACAAGGCAATGAGAGTGACTCTGACAACGAGAGGGAACCCGGCGTTTTCGATGGATTACCGGTTCTCGCACAATTGTTCCAATTCTGATTCAGAAGATGAGCATTTTGATGGATTTCTGGGCGATGATTGATCAAAAAACGTGAGTACGTTGTAAGCTGGCAAAATAAAATGCAGCAACTCAGTTTTGCTTCCGTTGCCTTTTTAAAAACGTGTTTTTAGCGTGTATCCGTATGTCTTAGCATGCTACCGTATGCTTCAAGCTAATGTGTTTTTAGCGTGCGTGCACGCACGCCGTATGTTTAAGCTGGCGTATGTTTTACCACTGTAAAACTGCACCCAATAAAACAGTGCGTTTTGTCTATGTGTAAAATACCAAAATAGCACCCGTTAGTGAGACTGCGCCCAACAATACAGTGCGCCGAATGGTCGTGAAAATACGGTACTTCAATGAAACTACCAAAATTGAAAATACAGAAATGCATCAAAACAGAAAATCACAAAATAAATTCTATAGCCCCCCCCCCCCGACAGAATTTATTTTGGCATTTCCTTGAGCGTAGCTGCAACAGAGCGATCAGATGTCAGTAATTTGTAGGAGACTGGACTGTCTCAGCAGTGTTTGTTGTGTACTGTATTCACAAACGAGGAAATCACAAAATAAATTCTGTAGGGGGGGCGGGGCTATAGAATTTATTTTGTGATTTCCTCGCTTGATTTTCTGTTTTGATGCATTATTTTCCATTTTCGTAGTTTCAATGAAGGAATCGTTAATTTACGTTTTTCCGAGGCGGTCACGAATGCCTCTCGAGTCGAAGGAAGAAGCGAAGGCACGAAGACGGACAGACGTAACTGTATTAGTTGAGACTGTGAAAAACATTCATAAAGTATGCCTTTTAAAAAAGAACAACACCACAGCTCTCCTTGTTTTGGAGCTGCAACAAAAACTTATTTAATAAAGCAGCGACACAGTTCACTGAACCAACAGCAAGTTATAACATTGTAAGCATGTCTCCAGGAAGGAGCCATTTTGGGGTCGACATATTACTGTATGACCATACACAAGGCGCCCCGGATTTTAAGAAGCGCCGTGAGCTTTTAAGAAAATTGAAGACTTTTCGGTGCGCCTTGTAGTGCGGAAAATACGGTATTCAGTCCGCACCCTTGACTTAATACCAGAGACTTAAGTGCGTCATTTGGGGCTGCTATTTTAGTTAGCAGCAGGTTCACAGCGTTTAGGTCTTGTGATTTCCAACAATTCTGCAGTGAGAATTCATTATCCAGTTTCATTGAGTAGGCCTTAAAATTGCTATTTGGTGACTACAAACCATTTATCTTTCGGGCTCAATCGATGAAAGTGACGTACAGTAACGGGCAGAACATTTAAATGCGCTTCCACTAGATGGCAGATTAACCTGATGTGTCATTGTGTAAGCGCAACCAAGTTGCAGCAGAAATCCCACCTTATTCAGATTCTGAGTGAAAGGCAAAGACGGCTATTTGGAATTCACTTCTGTTTCAGCCATTCGATGGAAAATATTGTTTTACAGCTCAATTTTATGCAGCAATGTGTATTTGTCCAACCTTCCTGTCAAAACTTGACTCCAACAAAGAATGAGGTAGAACTTTGAATCGACGTTGACGAGTATATGAGCTCTTGTTGTTTTGAGGGGGGATAGACTTTTATATTGCGGTATGTGTTCACAGTAAAAAGTAAAGATAAACTTTTGAGGTTTTACGAGGCTGATATAATACGTTATTTACAACCTTCACATGTACAGTTGGTGGTCGGAAGAAGGAAGACAAGCAGTACTGGCATGTAATTCACTCCCTCATAAACGCAACGGGGAATGTGGCTGATAAAACAACGAGCCTTTGGCTCAGTATATACTAGAACAACCAAGAAAATCAATGTCTGCGCATATCAGTTCTTAACAATGTTGTCAAAAATCTCAGTCCAATTGGACAGACAAAAACAATGTTGAGAAAACATAACAAACACGCACACCAACTGATTGACCGTACAAGTTCCTGATTGAAAATAGTAATACCCTTGAAAACTGTTCTTCGGCTTTTGGATGGTTTTAGAATTTGATATACGTAATGTCGGCTGGATGAATTAAAGGAGACATTACATATTTTTCCAACTACAAAACAGTTCACAGTGTTCTTAATAAAACACTGAGACCTCATTGATTCCCAACAATTGTGACATTGGAAATGATGCAATTTCCCTGAGTGGTTGGGATGTTATTTACAAACAAGATTCTAATGTTAATATTTGTTCAGCAATTTATGCCAGTGATGTATAGTGACATGCAGAACAATTAAATGTTCTTTCACTCAATGGCAGAATGCACAATCAACCACTTTTTGTGGGCACGTTTTGTGACATTTTCATTTGGCGTGTGATCTTTCAAATATAAAATATGTGCTTGTGACACTGCCCTTAACCACAAACACAAAAACAAACCCGACTTACATTGTGGAGAGGGAGTGCAGGGTGGCAAAGGCTCCCGGGGCGATGCTGGCTATCCGGTTGTCGTACAGCGAGAGCAGACGCACCGAGCTCAGGCCCGTGAATGTCGTGTTGTCAATGCAGCTGATCTGGTTGCTCCGCAGCATTCTGGAATGCGGGTAATAAATTGTACAAATAAATCACTTTATGTCACTCATCTCCCGATTACATGAAAAATAGGTTGCCTACAGGTCAATGTAATTTGTTGGGAAAATATTTGCACTGGAAGATTAGTACCTCCACATACGCATTATGAAGTATTTATAACAACACACGGCTGTCAATTGGAGGATTGAGTTACAACGACAATACTTATATTAATATAGTGTATGGCAGGTGTTGCCTGTCAAACACTAACTTAATGCCAAACATGTTCTCATGTTTATACTCCTCTGTCAAAACCAAACATAAGTTTTAAACAGGGCTTTGTCAAAAGAGCTCTTGCGATGTGTGTCTTGGATTGAAAATGTCTACTTTGAGTTGGGTAAAAAAAAAAAATTAATATATAAATAGCACAATACGATCTGACCGGTCCCCAAAGGACAACCACAACTGAGTCTGCCCTGAGACATCAGCCATGGTTGCCTTGGGAGTCACGTGGGCTGCAGCTAATCAAGTTAGTTAGCAAACTGCGGGGGGGCTAAACGAGTTAGCTTGGCTATTACTGTAGCATGGAGCCGCTTAACATGAGACAGAGACGGTTTTCATGCCATTAGCGAGTCATTAGCCCGAATATATATAAATGATAGCATTAGCTCATCTTTACCACGCATGTACAGACGACATTAGCTTGGCTCATAATTTAGGGCACTATCATGTAACCCCCTAATTAGACACTAGCCAGTTTAGTGTGGGTGGCTAAATGAGACTGTCATTACCTTTGATTTCCGTGTGGGTGAATAAACAGTCTCACACTATCAGTTACTATCACAAATCAAAAAGGCATTTTGGCTGTAAAAGCACACACACACACACACACACACACACACACACACACACACACACACACTAATGAAGTTCACATCAACCCAAGTTAACTCATGTGTTCATTTGTTATTTCCAAATCCAGAACTACTCACTCTTCATGTGGACTTGGGACAGAGCCCTAGGACAAATAACTAAACTCTGCAATTAAATAGCACAGGGTATACTATCACTGTTCGAATCATAGTATTTGGTATTCGACTGTATATCCTATAGATGCCAAAAGATGGTGGCAAAGCAATATCTCTCAAAATAAAGCTCCTCAACTCACATAAACAAAGCACTACTTTTGTCTAGCTGAAGATCCTCAACTTACTCCAACATATTTCCTTAGCACTGAGATGTAAAAACAAAACAAAACAAAACAAAAAGTCTGCTTATATGTAGGGGTTACACTTACAGAGTTTTCAAGCCAGTAAGGCCTCGGAACATTCGTCCCTGCAGTCCTGTGAGCTTGTTGCCAGTCAGGAGAAGCTCCAGAACGCCCGACGCTCCGTCGAAAGCTCCCTCGCGGATGTCCCGCAGCTTGTTGTTGCTCAGGTTGCTGAAACAAAGAAGTCAGCATGAAAAAGTCTGCCTTAAAAATGACACTTCAGTGAGTGAAGTGCATGCTCTACTATGAGAAAATAAAAAGAAAATGTTCACCAGTTAAATGCAGAATTTGATTTAAAAGAGACATGATTTTTTTTTTTTTTTTACCCAGAATTTTAAAGAGCTCCACAACAGGAAAAACTGATCTTTAAGACAGAAAAGAAAAACAAACCAAAACAATTTTATGAAATTAGTATTACTTCAGCAAAATTATCTGCCAATATGAACAAGAAAATCTGACTTGGCAAGATTAATATCGTAGCAGTAGGAGTAGTGGTAGTCATAGTAGAAGTCATAGTAGTACCGTATTTTCCGGACTATAAGTCAGTTTTTTTCATAGTTTGGCCGGGGGTGCGACTTTTACTCTGGAGCGACTTATGTTTGAAATAATTAACACATTCTATCATTTGAGATGTTATTTACACATTAAACCGCAAGAGGGGGCTCCAGGCCTGTGTTGATGATTTCCACATTGACAAAAAAAAAAAAACCAACCTACGATGACTCTAACGTCGGCGAAGTAGAAGAGGAAGCACCTCTTCTACCTCCGAAGTTGGCAGAGTTGCTTAAAAGTGACATCGAGGTTGAAGATTTAATTGGATTTAGTGATTTGGAGTGACACTGATGGTTTGGTAAACTTGTTAGCATGATCATTATGCTACAGTTATCTGAATAACTCTTAATATGTTACGTGAACTCAGTTCATTCAATGAATTCTCAGTTCATTGTTTATGTGTCATGTAATGTTAGCATACCGTACTCTTGTTCAGCCTGTTGTTTTATTTTTATTTGCCTTCAAAGATAACATGTCTGTTCTTGGTGTTGGATTTTATCACATACATCTCCCCCCAAAATGCGACTTATACTCCAGTGCGACTTATGTATGTTTTTTTGTTCTTTATTATGCATTTTATGGCTGGTGCGACTTATACTCAGGAGCGACTTATAGTCCGGAAAATACGGTAGTAGTCTAGAATGTATGTATGTATACCCATGACAGGCTTATTAAAAAATAAATTAATTAAACCAAAAACTCCAACATGCTTCCTCCACTGTAAAGTCAATACTACGTATATCTGTGGTTGCCAAGGCAACCAGGAGAGTAACTATTTTCTCAGCCCCCAGTCTACAAAACAACTACAGCAAAGGCATGGGTTTTATTTTCACTCATAGGTGCAGTACTTCATTAACAAGTGGATTGAAGTCCACTTGTCAATTAACGTGCAGATTGGTGCATGTGGTGCAAGCACATTGCAAATTTCTCGATGCAGAATTCTCGATAGAGGTCTTCTAATCGCTCTCCTCAGATTGTGTAAGTGTACTTAAGGTTTTGTCTTTACCTGAGTTTTCTCTATTGCAGTTACACACCTCTTAACGTGTTTATGACATGCTTCCACCCAAAATGATGATTAATTACAACATGCTTTCCACACCTTCCACTTTGGGGCCCAAAGAAGAGTGCAATTTTTGTTACCATGGTAACATAAGGCAGAAGCATACACTTGTTGAGCCCTAAAATGAGTCTGTGTAAGCAAACTTCTATAATTACCGTAAAAAAAAAATATTTTCACTCATTGGGGAACCACTTCATCACTTCACTTCACATCATTTCATCGGAATTCCATTTGCCACTGAGTCAGTTCTTATTATAATTCTTGGACTGGATCTCATCAGATTGTCCAGGTGTTGCTCCTGTTGCGTCTCTACAAGCTGAAGATTTCCTGTTCTGTCCTCACTATCATATGACAAGTGAAGATCATCTCTCCGCAAAAATTAAAAATGAAAAGCCACAGAGACAATAAGTCGAGATGATGCCTATCACGGCCCCTAAGGATGGTCGGGGGAAGCCGCGCATGCTACCGCTTATCGGCATCGTGGGAGAGGAAGAGGATGGGATGATGAAGAACAGACGGAAAGAATTGAGAGGAGCAAAATGGAAATGAGAGCACAGCCAATCTATATCGTCGGTGACACTGCTAGATGGTTAGCAATTTCCTCTCCAATAAATCAACCGTGGGGTCTTTTTTTTTTTTTTTTTTTTAATCAACCCAACCTGCCTCGATCACACCGCACAGGCGCACTGACAAACACATGAGAGCAGGTTGTAGATAAAGTGCAGGTGTAAATCTGAATCGAAGGCCAATCCTCCATTTCCGTTTATTATTGGTTTCCTCCTCTCCATCTCTTCCTGGCTTGTTCTCCGCCGCTCGTCCATTTCCTCTTCCTGAACTCCTCTGCTCTTGGGTTTTCCATCACCATTTCCTTCTCCTGGTTTTTTTCCCAAGCACCTAGTTCATTGTTGAACTACTACATTGAGAACCCATCAAGCATGGCGGTGAGGTTGGCTATACATACATTGTACAGTATAATGCACATGAGCTATACCGTCTTTGTGGCTGGTGGACATAATGAGCAGTTAGTCACGCCCCTCTATGTTCCCCAAACCAATATGTCGCTTGGGCGAGCAAAGATAATGTGATGGAAAGCATACATTCGGTTGTATTAAAAAGAAAGAAAGAAAAAAAAAAGCACATTCGGAACTGTCGTTCCTCTATATTCCAATTTGCATATAGCAATGGTGACAAGGGTGAAAATTGTGATTGTATGGATTTACGATGAAGTCGCTCACCAACTGTGCATACATGGAGGAGCCTGTTTCTGTGGGAATTTTGTAGGCTTTTGCACAAAAAGCACTGCAACATTGCAAGCAAGTTAAAATTGGTTGTTAATGTTTATGGTGTGATTCTAAGACCTACACAAGCGTAACAAAATGTCATATTTCCTGAAAAATACAGTCAGTAGCCACCAAACTACTACACTACTGCACATCACATCCACAATAATTCAAAAACAGCGATGCCTTGGAGATATGAATTTAATTTCATAACCTTGCACATAAACCAAACATTCAAATCCTTCCCATTTGAAATGTATGGAAATGCTATTAATTCATTTTATACTTTCCCAAAAATAATGTGGTTTTTTTCAATAAGAAAAAAAGCACCGTATTATAATGTACTTCATAAAAACATACAGTAATAGCTTAATTAAATGAAATATAAACAATTAAATGCAAGACTTGGCAACTGGGGTGGCAATATGCACTTATGCAGACAAATGAAAAGAACACAACTACTCTAAGTGAAAAAGTAAGTTGCAGTATTATTGGTCATGTCATGCAAAAGATAAATATATGCCCGTGAGTATTTTTAGATTGTCTGTCTATATGTGTTGCTGCATGGTTATGTTCAAACCTAAAACCCCACCACATACATTTGTTAGCCAGTCTACGGTGTTTCCCACTCTATGTTAGCATTAAGATAGCAGACTGAAAGTGAAAAAGCATGTGTTTGTTATGAATGCATAACGTAATTCAGCTTGATGTCTGCTCTTTGAAAAATTGCGCATACTCTGCCAAACTGTTTGTTATGTTGAGTGGAATTCACTGGCACCATAAAGCTATTTTTTCCCTCTAATTTTTGCTAGGAAGTTGCAGCAAAATAATCATCCAAATGACGGCGTGCCCTTAGAAAACTCCGAAATTGAGTCACTCGTATCACACGGCACCACTGTGTTGTTATTAAATGAATAAATCTCTGACCGTGTCAGTCCCAACTAAATATTATAACTTTTGTGAAAGCACACATTTCTATTGGACAGTACCTAATGTCCCAACTGGTGCGAACAATGTTTTATTCATGCTCAATTTTGTAGAACAAATTCCTAGTATATTCTTGTGAGAACACACCGAAAGAAATCAGCATATGCCAGCTCTGTATGGAGGAATACCGTTGGAACAAATGTTGAAACGGTCGGCAGGAAACAGCCAGCTCATTTACATAATAATGAGCCGTCCTCTGAACTAGACAGATAACATTGCTCCGTGCATGTAGCTGCCTTAACAAACATATATATGTAGAGCAAGTTGCGGGGACCTTGAGAATTATCACACTGCTGCCGTTACACACGTCAAGGCGTGAACGGACCAGAGAAGGAATATAGTCGTCTGTTGCTTAGTAGGCAAGACCTCCTCTTCTGTCAGATAATACCAGAGATGCATGGTTGTTGACAACCACAATATCTCATCTAATTTTAAAGTTGCTTATGATAGACAGAACATCCGTCAAAATGAACAATAAAAACCCCCACAGGATATAAAAGTTATTATTGAGAATTTGACCTGTTCTAGGAATATATTTCTGACTTTCTATGCATATCTCTGAGTAAATACGCTGTAGAATACAGAAGCAAGAGAAATTTTAATGCAGAAAAATCGACATATGTTGCATTTCTTGAGTGTGATAGCACTTGATGTTGGGAATTGGGAATTTCTCCATTGCGAGACTAATAAAGGTTTTCTTATCTTACTTAAATATAGAAAGTTTGTAATACGCACGCCACAAATCGCATATATAGTCCAATAGACGTTATTTCGTCGGCTGGTGTTGTACTGTATGTCTGGAGAGGCTGGCAGTTGGAAGAGCTCATGGCATGAGTTAGCATCAGTTGCTAGTTTCCGTGGCTACTTTGAGTAGCAATAAGATAAGAAAACCTTTATTTGTCTCACAATGGAGAAATTCACAATGCAAGAAGGGTAAGTTTCCCAAGCAAAATATTCAAAGGTAGCTAATTGGAGACCATGCTGTGATTGATAGTAGGCAGAATGTATCTGATAAAGAGAAGCGCATGTAGCTTCGATAAGCAAGTATCCGAGCAGACATGTAGCACGTTTGTTCATGACACGGATATCAAACCTATTTTTTTGGAATGGGAAAAATTTCTGCCATAAAAATTTGTAACATGGTACAGTATATCAAACTGAAGTTAAAGTACACCTTTTTCACAACTACTAGCACACATCGATATAACGTGACACATTGTCTACATTTTCTTTGTACCTATGTTTTAGTACGCCGATGTACATTGAAACGACTCTAAGAAGACTTGAGATCATTTTTAGGCACAATGACGCATACGTACATTTTCCTCAAGTTTGGCAGCTTCTTGAACATCCCGTTCGGCTCCAATAGGGCAATCTCATTGTCGTTGAGCCGCCTGCACAGAGAAAAGGACACATTTAGATGGTCAGATGGGCAGTTCTGTCACATACTCAAACCTTTCAAAGTCAACACAACCAAACCTTTATCCATCCATCCATTTTCTAATTCACTTATCTTCACAAAGGTCATGGGCATGCTGGAGCCTATCCCAGCTGTCTTCGGGCAGTAGGCGGGAGACACCCTGAATCAGTTGCCAGCCAATCACAGGGCACACATTCGTGCTCAGAATCACAAGGAGGGGCAATTCAGAGTGTTCCATAAACTTACCACGCATGTTTTTTGGAATGTGGGTGGAAACCGAGTACCAGGACAAAACCCACGCAAGAATGGGGAGAACATGCAAACTTTACATTGGAAAGCTGAAGCCGGAATCAAACACTGCTCCTCTGCACTAACTGTCAAAAGTGCTAACAAATTGACCACCGTGCCACCCTACAAGGTCTTTAGTAACTCTTCAAATGTTAACAAGACAAGAGAAGTGATGTTGCTAATTTAAAGCAGAGGGCGAAAAAATACGAGGAGAAAACAATGAATCACTTCTATGGGGTCATCAATACCCACAATGTCCAAAGCGCACGCAAAACGAAACATCTGTTTTATTGAGGCTATTTTTACTAAAAGGCTATTAAAAGAGTCAACATTGCGCATGCTTGTCTGTTCAGTTTGCCAGTTGAACATAACTGAGGTCATAATTTGCTGCATGTAGGTATGTAAGACACCTTAATCACACTATAAATTAGGTGAGTGTATTCAAAGAGAAACTATTCTCACCAATAAATTCTTTACAGTTGTGGCAGGTGGGAAGAAGAATCGTCAATAATACATTAATGAGGCAGGTTGTAAAAGCCATTAGTTTTTGTGGATGCCTTTAAGGGTGGGAAGGCATGTTATGGAAAAGAATGTACTTTGGACATATGGATTAGGCACATGTGTCAAATTTCTGAGATGAGGAGGCAGCATTATTGGACAGATGGTTTGAAGACGATTCCAGTGACATTTTTCTGTGGTAAATATTACTTTAGAAAAAAACCTTTCTAACTGTTGAAAATGCACTTTTTTGGAGGATGTACTGAACACAGAAGAAGACAGCAAACTTTTTTTTTTTTTTGTAAATTACTTCCATGGACAAATCTGAAATTTTGGTTCTCTTTCCTGAGATCTGGATTTTGGCCTGTTTTATTGTCGCTTCTTTTCTCTCCTTACTGTCTGCATCAACCAAGATTGAGCAACTGTTTCTCCCTCCAAAGTCCACCTCTATTTATGCTGATCATTTATATATTCATGTATGTATGACTTTTACATTGTTTCCTGTACTTGGCCAATTTCTTTTTCAAATGTATGATAAAAAATGTCCTCTGCTTGAAATTATTCATCATGTTATTTGTGAAGAGCTTATTGATTCTGAATGATAGAGACAACACTGCCGTGAAGGTTCTGTGTATTCAGCAGGGGGTTCCACTCCAAACTTTTTTGCCTTTGTCTGGTATCCTGCATTTATTTTTCAACAATATTAGAAATTCTCTGCATCACTGTGCTTTGTGGTAACCAGTTGTTCCCTTTATGTGCACCTCTAAGGACTCGACGTCATCACATATTGCTTCGACGTCCTTACATTTCATGTCATTCTTTATGTTGAACAGCTTGGCTGAATACTGAGCAGGTCGCCGTCTTGGTCCTGTCTTATTATAATAATCCCCTATCAGCCTCCAGTAGAAGCTGAAGACAGAGCCGCAATACTTTAAGCCTTCTCATAATGTAATCAGGATATCCCTGTTGCATATTGCTCTCTCTGTGCTACCCCATTTATCACTGCTAAAAAAGGATATAAGGGACTGTTCTGTATGCGAGTGTGAGAGATGCCGGATATCATGATGGTTCCTTTGGGGTCTTGGAGGCAGACGGAACACATCAATGAGAAGGTTTTTTTCTTTTTTAACATGGAAGTGAAAAAAAAAAAAGGAATGAAAGGTAAAGATAGCGACACGGCAAGATTGGGGAAGTTTCGCGTTGATGTATTCCCGCAGAGGGGTGTGCCTTTGTAAAAGTGTGCTGTGGATATTAAATACCCAGTAAAGTGAATCCAGGAATTTGTTTCTAAATAGAATGGAACCTCGATTTAACGGACAAAAAAATTACTGTCCGGTCCACGCAAGACGACCCCTAGTACTGTGCCTTTCAAAGTCTGTTAGGTCCAGATTGGCCACACTTGACCAAAACGCCAGTAAATGGTGCCGTGGCACCATCAACAGACTGGTCACTGCTTTTGTTGCTCTCTCGTCATAAATAACCAGACTAAGAGGAGACTCGAGCAGGCTAAAAAGCCTGCCAATGTGGCGGCCATGTTGGCAGGGACGACTGTCACATCAAAGTAATTGGAAAGTATGGACTCTAGTTCGGTTCCATTGTACAATATACTGCATGTTTTTGACGTAGGTTTGACCATTTACATTGTTGTTAGTTTTTATTTTATTTCTATTTATTTATTTTTGAATTTATTTCTGTTAGTTTGAATTAGTATTTAGAGTGGGTTTCTTAGTTTTGTTTTGTTTTTTTCAAAAATTGCTTTGTTTTAGTTTCATTTTTATTAGATTTAGTATTAGTTTTATTCCATCCACATAATTTTCCGAACTGCTGAGGGTCCCGGGTGCCCTCGAGCCTATCCCAACTCTCTTCGGTTGTAGCCCTGACACCCTCAATCGGTTGCCAGCCAATCGCAAGGCACACAGAAACGAACAACCATTCGCGTCCACACTCACACCTAGGTACAATTTTGAGTGTTCAATCAGCCTGCCATGCATGTTTTTGGAATGTGGGAGGAAACCGGAGGACATGGCGAAAACCCACGCAGGCACGGGGAGAACATGCAAACTCCACACAGGAAGGCCGGAGCTAGAATTGAACTCTGTATCTCTGCATTATGAAGTCAACGTGCTAACTACTTGGCTACCGGGCCTGAAATGAATTAACAAAGATGAAAATATTTGGACATTTTTGCTATAATTACATTGGTCAACAAGTATTTAAAAAAAAAAAAATTAATCAGGGATGGAAGTAAACTTTTTTACATTAACTTTTTGTGCTGATTCCGAATCTGCCCATGTTTTTTTTCCCTCTGGCACATAAGGTTTTGATAATAATAATAACAATAATAATAGTGTAATATATTTAGTAAACTTCATGAACTAAGGGTTAGGTTCAGCAATGCAAGACATTGTGATGCAAACATACAATCAATGGTATTTCCATGTGACTTACAGATCGGTAGTGTGTTCCGGGATGTGTGAGGGAATGCGGGTCAGTTTCAGATTGGAGCAGTCCACCACGGTGCCCTCGCAGCGGCATTTCTCGGGACAAACCAGGTCCTGGAAACACTCACCGCTCAGACGGCTGCGGTAGTCCTCTTGACCTGTCGACAAGGGAGCGAGCAACAAAAACTGACTAAAAAACTGCACCATCAGATGAATGACAGCTACAGTGGGCACATGGTATTATTAACCAGCTTCATGGTCCTCTCTATTTCTTTACTTGGAATTTCTACTTTCATACGGAATTTCTACATTCTAATTAACAGCTTGCACACTTTAATGTCACATTTTCTATCAGCATGATAAAGTTTGCTCGAGTTGGGCTATGAGTGGAATAATTTAATTTTAATAAAGTCTCTGGGCTACCACAAACCACGCCAGTTGTTATAAGGAAGAAAGTAAGGAAAACAGTTGAAGAGATACTTTTTTTTTTTAAGAACACAGAAAGCTCGTTAGTTGTTACTTTAATGGCAACAGAAGAAGGTTCAGAGGTTTTAAAAGGGGCACTGGGATGAGCCATGCTAGCCACTGAAGCGCTGCTGTGCAACCATTTTGTAGCTGGAGCAGGTGTGTGGCAGAGCTCAAATCTCAGCAGACATGTGGTGCAATAATTAAAAGTACAAAGTGGCAATTAATGATACTCTCGCTGCTATCTACCTCTTTTTTCTTTGTGAAACTTCCAATCTTCGGTCGGTTCCATTTATTTTGTCATTACTTCATTTAATAATACGCAGTGCAGTCATTTAAAGAGAAAAAATTATTAAATGACTGGAATTTATTAAATTCGTCAACTGTTTGGCTTTCAATAATTAAAAAAAATGCTTCCCAATATATAAAACCAAATTTAAACAAAAATGAATGTTTAAAACATTGAGAATTCCCAAGCAGCTTTTTCACTTTGCGGCACTGGCTCTACTTCTTGGCTTCCCTCAATAGGAAACTACGAAATCCACGCTACATTGAGTGCATCAGTCAAAACGTGACAAACTGACAAACAAATAAACAAATTTTTCCATTCGAGACGAGGAAGGAAAGCGGGCTGCTGCAGCAAAGTAGACACTGAAACCCCTATCGCACTGAGGGGCAAACATTTGCGACTTGTGGCGAAGTTTAATGAATGCGCCTTTATGGCCGTTTGCCAAACATTCGCCAACCGTGTTTGTTGCAAAGAAATTCTGAACATGTTTAAAAATTCCCTGACAACAAAAAATGTACAGGCGAACGTCTGCAAATGAGAGCGTAACATTTGCTATCATTGCAAATACTTTCAAACGTTTGCTGCTCAGTGGGATAGAGGCTTACGAGACATAGCGCGTAAGCTAAATGTGACTGTGTATGTATTTTCTGTCTGTCTATTTTTCAGTTCAAAGACCAGTGATTGAACAGCAGTGCTTTACATCATCCATTTGGTATTGATGTTAGCTCAGGAACAGAGTGACTGCCTTCACGGCAAAATTAATCTTAAATTGTGAAATTAGGAGGGCATTACCTAATTCAAGCAAATTGATCTAACACGAACATAAATCCTATTCAAAGATGATCGCAATTATGTATTTATATTAAGTACATCTAGTGTATATATGTATTAAACTCTGCTTGAGTTGTTTGATAATATAATCAAACTTATGAATATAACCAGTAAGAAAATTCCTCATTAAAAGTTGTAATAACTTGTGCCTAGAAATTTGATAATAAAAAATTGACACACCGATAAGAGTGTTGTTAGTGACTCTGCCATATTTGAATTATTAAAAGGCTTCAACATTGCTAAAAATCAAACCGTTCCCTCTGTTATCAACACTGTCACCACCCTGCTCAACTGACAATCAAATATCGCTTCTGTGACCCGCATCTTTCACGTGTCTACACATTTTGTAATGACATACTGGAGCCAAGCGGTTTTCCTACGCTGCGACAACAAGGCACTCTAAAGCAGCCATGGCAGCACACAACCCGGTCCATATGCTGGCTGTTATGTAGGACTCTAACCGTTTGATCTTGCACATTCTTTGTGCTCGCTTACGGTCAACAACGAGATGCTCTGAAGCGGCCACTCAAGTGGACTATCTGAAGGTAAGATGCATTTTCGGGGTGTAATCACATCACAATTGCATAGGATAACTGCTGATGTGAATAAAGAATGGTAGAAGAAATATCTTGTCATATTTTGCCTTGATATGCGATATTTAATCTTAGTTGCAAATTAATGTCTGGTTTTGATGATATAAGGCATCAAGATCAGGTAGCGTATAGAGCCGAGTAGGTACCATGCGGTGAAAACGGGGCATTCATGTCACAGTCATATATATATACACGACATGTTTTATTGTAACATTGAGATTAAGAATCCGAGTCACAAGTCAAGAATCCGAGGCACGTGATTGGCCGGTAGACGCAGGCGAGCATGTGCCAGGCGGTCCCTGGCGCTTGACGGAACCATGTGATGCCACAGCAGGCGGGGCCACATGGTTAGATCAAGCACAAGAGACAGCTGCACGAGCCAATCAGAGCGTAGGTCCACACAGGAGGCAGGGATGGGATGGGGAGGGCGGCAAAAGGGGCAAGGGTGCAAACAGAGAGTGGGAAGAGAGAATAGTGGTAAGGTCCAGAAATGTCCAGGGAGGAAGGGGATGTGCAAGGAGAGGACAGCCAGAACCAGTTTGAGGAGTTGTTACAGGCTCCTGCATTATTACTTTAAATAAGTGCACCACTGACAAAATGAAAACTTGGCTATCCAAGCATCGCTACCATGACCAAAATGCAGTAGTGTAGCAGTAGTGTAGTGGTTTTCACAAAAAACAATAGAGGTTTTTGTCCTAAAAAATATTAAATATTATTAAAAGCCACACCACTAAATGCTGCGAGAAAAAGACCTTAACACTCAGCATTGAGGTTGAATCATCTATCGACAGACACTATACGTAGGTAAAAGTAAAAAATAAATATAGAATCTAATATGTGCATATGTCCATCCATCCATCCATAGCGCCGCTAATGTTGCAAAAACAAATAAAAACAGCTATAAACATTTACCTTACTTGCATGTGTTTCTGAGAGAATTAGAATTGTTTTAATGGTAGAAGCTGATGGTTTGTAGGCTGGCATAACAAATTTGGCCAAATCATTCTGACAACCAGCAACATCAAACGGTTCTTTTAAATACTTTTTTCCGTCTCCTAAAGCCCCAATAATTCATTTTTAAATTAAGATCTAAACAGCGGTTGAAATGACCTTTCCTCATTCATGCCTTTCTTAAATTGTGGCATCAATCTGTGAAAGTTGATTTAAAAAAAAAAACAAAACAAAACAAAAAGATTTTGACCAAGCAGTCAAAAGCAGATGGTTTTCGAATGTAAGGAGTAAAAGTCCAAACTCATCAGACAAATACTCAACTAAAGCACAGAAACCGGCAAATTATACTTGACGACAAAATACAAAAAAATCCTCTGCAAAATCTATTAACTACGATCACAAAGTATTTGTACTCTTATGCTCTTGATGTTGTTATTGTGTGCCCTTACCTGTGCAACGAAACTTCTTGCCTTTGACTTGGCTGATGCGCTTGTTGGCCAGCCTTCTGGGGTGGCTGCAGCGCGCCCCACTGGTCTCGATGGGGTTGTCGAACAGAAAGTCGGCCAGCCACTTCAGGTGACAGTCGCACATAAAGGGATTCTGGGCCAGATGACTGTGGTGAAGAGAACACATTTGTCACTATGTGCTTTCTTTGTACTGTTGCCTGGTGACTCTGCTTCAGTCAACTGCCAGGACTTCAAGAGTCCATGTCAATTTGTGAGGAACTGCCAAACATTGTAATAAAACACAAATTCATGTGTTTGGGCTCATTTACTTGGACAGTTCATTTGGTATACCGGGATCTGAGAATTTGCATTTTGATGTAGCTGCCCTATACTGGGTCATATTCCATTTATCAAATAGGTATTTTCCTGCCGTTTTTGTTGGCCCCTGCAAACCAAAGTCTGTCAACCTTCCCTTCGGTGTCCCTCAAGGGTCAATCTTAGAGGCCATGCTTTTTTGCACTAAACATGCTTCCTCTCAGAGATGTCATCGGCAATTTTAGAATAACAAATTCAACCTCGTTGAAACGTAACTACAATGCACTGATTATGAAGTGGAAATATGAAAACATTACAAGAGTACAGAGCAGTGTATTATCATCCATCCATCCATTTTCCGAACCGCTTGATCCCAATTAGTGTCGCAGGGGGTGCTGGAGCCTATTCCAGCCATCTTCGGGCAGTAGGTGGGAGACACCCTGAAGCAGTTGCCAGCCAATCGCAGGGCACACAGAGACGAACCAACCACGCCCACACTCACACCTTGGGACAATCCAGAACGTCCAGTCAACCTGCCATGCATGTTTTTGGAATGTGGGAGGAAACCGGAGCACCCGGAGAAAACCCACGCAGGCCCGGGGAGAACATGCAAACTCCACACAGGGAGGCCGGAGCTGGAATCGAACCCGGTACCTCTGCACTGTGAAGCCCACGTGCTAACCACTGGACTACCTGGCCGCCCATTCATTATCATTATTTGCATCATTTTATGAATGGAAATTAACTGAAAAACAATCCATGCCAGCCGTCCTACTTGGTAGGGACTGAACAGTGACTGACTAGCATTTCAGGCCTTGCACATTCATTGGATAATCTTACGTCAATCATTGTTAACAGCTTGACTGATTGATGCCTTCCCAGCGAATTTCAGACTCATTCGCTTGTCCCTGTCACACAAACTTCACCCAGGTGCGCTTTCACATAGCCGGTGATGCTTCACAAAGTCAAGATAATTAGATGCATGGCCATATTTTTGATGTGCCTTTGTATTTTTAATGTTTTCAAGCTTTTAAAAAAAGTTCTTCTGGAGTTTAATTTTAATTTGAGAATATTCTTTGTGCCGAAATATATGATGTGTGAAAGCGCTATAAAAAATCAGCATGTATTGTATTGTATTGTATGTGCACTCCTTATAAAAATAGTTGTTTTTTTTTTTTTGTTTTTTTTTTTAAACTAAGAATGTGTAAGTACTTACAGAGTTTTGATGGAGCGGAGTGGTGTGAAAAGTCCCTTGCTGATGGTTTGTAACTTGTTGTCGTATAGCGAGAGCAGGTTGAGATTGTGCAAGTCTTGGAAGGTGTTGACACGAAGACAGTTGATCTTGTTGGCATTCAGGAGGCTGAAACAAGCAAAGATTTAAGAAATTTCACATTTACCTGCATGCTCTGTGAGAATTGTCATCTTTAATGGCAGGATTGCATTGTTAAGGTGTTAAAGAAAGGTAAAAGATGGAATAACGGGGAATATAACCTTTATCTCTACCCCAGTGATCACAAGCAAATGTGCAGAAAAATTACCGGCTGGAATTTCACTCATCCTCATTGTCTTTGCTTGACTTCACTTTATGGGGGAAAAGGCCCAGAACATTAAGAGTTTCTGCCGGTGGACTGCAGCGCTTGCAAGGACCATATGTCACACTTAGACTGAATTCTTTATTTATTTTGACCACATCCTGCAACGGTGCCGCAGTTTTGAATGTCACCCCCACAAGAATTCATGAGAAGCGCACTTGTGTTATTTCGTCAAATTGCATCATTAGTATTGTTCATTGTTGACACACACCACGGTGGACAGATATAAAGACATTTTCAATCAATGTCGTTTTTTTTTTTTTTTTCTTGGTCATGATCTGTCATCTGTTTTGGCTCATAATCTTTCTTATTCGTGATGGTGACGCCTGTATACCGCGTAGAGTACTTACAGTAGCTGCAGGGACACCAGGCCGTCAAATAATCCTTTCGGCAGCTCAGTGATCTTGTTGCCATACAACACCCTGCATGGGACAGTCATCAGTGACATCATTTATCTTATGATGTGGAAAAACATTCATTGTTTGTCTGAATGGTGCTACTAGAACAAAACAATAGAGTGTCCTCGTGGGAAAACCAATTTACTACGTACTGTCATATGAATTAAGTCAATTGAGTTTTATTTTATGAGGTGAACATGTACACCATGTGGTTGGATGGTTTCTGCATTCACTTATCGAAAACAATACATTGGCCGACGCTGAGCCAGCCACATGTTAGTAAGCGTTGTAATTAGAAATGTCATATTTTGGCAATGTTTTTTATACCTTTGTGAATCGCAGCAGCTGCTTCATTTAGAATAGTTTGCTCAAGAACAATAGCAAAATGTGGAGATGTGAAGCAGACTGGAGGTATTTCCATACCTTCGAAACTTCACTTATAGGCCACGTGCTGCTTCTGTTTTTTTATTTTATTTTATTGTTTTTTTTTTTCCGTTGGCCACCTGCCAGTCAGTCTGGATCGAATCATTTGCATGCAGGAAGGTTAAAAAAAATACAGTCTGCCCTTATTTGCAAAAATAATCAAGTGCACAATTAACTGTCTTCTAGTCCCCATTTCAGGTATTCTCTTGCAGAACACAAAATTTATCCCACCACAGAGTCAACAAAAAAGAGCTTTGTTGTGACTGATACTGTCAAAACGTTCATCGCTAAATATAGAGCACTATAGTGTAGATAAGGCTTGCAATTAGAAGTGTTCCTAATGTTATGGCCACATCATTTAGCCACATTAAAGGGTCAAGATGTTCGAACCAGCTGTGGGATGATGCCACAACAGTACAGCACACAGTGCTCACCGTTTTCTTGTATTAGTAATGACACCCGATGGACCTTGATCACAATCTGAATGCATACAATACAAAACCAATTACAATTAAGAGAAGATGATTTTAAGACCTGGTTCATTTTAAATCTATTTCATAGTTTCTCACTGTGGCCATTGTTTTATCTCGTTCGATGATCCAAATCTGCGCTTGATGTGGCGTGCGCTATCCCTGCGTACCCGCGACCCACCATTCACTCCACTCGAGTGATTTCAATTTTTGCCCCATCACGCCTCAGCTTGCCTGCACTGACAGAGGCCACGTCTTAATGTCTCCGTGTGTGTGTGTGTGTGTGTGTGTGTGTGTGTGTGTGTGTGTGTGTGCGCGCGCGCGCGCACGAGTGTCCCAAGTAACACCCTAGCGAGCCTTCACCTTGTCTGCCCTTCCTTGTCCGTCTGTCTGTCTCGTTTTCATGTTGCGGATAGATTCAAATTAAACTGTCCTTCATGTTCTTATCACACTCGGCCCTCTTAGAGACACGCAAACAACACACACACTGGGTGATTACACGCACAAATTGGGCCACACAAATCAATGTGTGTGTGTGTGTGTGTGTGTGTGTGTGTGTGTGTGTCCCTTCCCCTTCGGGTGTCAGACACAATATTTGGATTTGCTAAATGAGTGGAAATGCAATTACTTCACCAAGTGACGGAATGCACATTCGATACCTGGGTCGACTTAAGCCGCCTCTCAATACCAATACGACCACGTCGTATGATAGAAACCATTTGACTAAAACAACCAAAAAAAAAAACTACTGAATCAATCAACATTTATAAATGTAACTAAATATGTAAAAAAAAGAAAAGAAAATGTAAACTATAATAACATGACAAGAAAAATCTACAATCAATGAAGGGCCTATCGATGGCAAAAGATAAAGATTTTTTTAACCTTTCATGGACCCTGTAACCTGATAACGTCCACTGTAGAAACCACTGTCCCTGAAAGGGTTAATACTAAATGAGGCTATGGCCGGACTAAATGATGCTCCTGTCCTCACCTCACCATAGCTTCTTGCCACCAAGATGTCACACGCAAGTATATGCATATGTGCAGAATGCTACAGATGTGTTTAACTAGGCAAACTTGCCTTGCACTTACCAACCAATCAAAAGGACAGGTTAATGCTGATGTCATTGTAGACCAGGTAGCTGGCCCTCTGGGGAAAATTTGTTTGATTGAACATACAGTCCTATTGCGAACATAGTTTTAGTTACATGGGCGACTATTAAATGTCAAGGTTCAGGGCAGACTAGATTGGCATGGCAACACAAAGCCTGGAATCTGATTGGACAAAAAATATATACGATCCACATACGTGAACTGGAAGCAGTGCAGCCGAGAAAAAACACAACACAACGAAGAGTATAGCGTTTTAGGAATACATGATTACAATTTCATGAACCAATATTAGAATTTATGATATAGATCAGAACTCCTGATACTGTTTAGCATTGAAGGCCTTGGGCGGCTCTGACTTCGCCAATTGCGTTCATGTGCGTGCCAGACACTTACAGGGAGGTGAGCGAGCGGAGGCCGCTGAAGGCATCGGAGGCGATGTCAGAAATCTGGTTCTTACTTAAGTCTCTGTGGGAGCAGAAGAGAGAGGGGGAAGTTAGTGCATTAGTGATACAGATGTCCTCGAACTGTCGGTGACAGTATACATCAGCAGAGGTCAAGGGAAGGTGCCTTGGTAAGGAGAAAAAGAGGAAGTCGATGTAAGTAAATGAGGTGGTGGATGATGGACAGGCAGATGGGATGAAACGCGGCGGACGTGAGGCAAAGAGCAAAAAAGAGCGAGGGGAAAAGCCCACGTGGCGGCATGTTAAGTGCACGTCGTTCACATCCATGAAGCCAGATTTATTATGGAACGCTCCGGACGCTGGAGGATGATTGAGCGGCTGAGTGACGACCTCACGTCCTTGCAAATGTCAGTTGTGATGCTATCGGTGGACATTAGCATGAGAAGGAAGGGGACCATATGTGGGCAAAAGTCTTGGGACAGGAAGTGACAATGGTAGCACTTCTGGTGGTTATCTTTTTATAATAAATCATGTAATGAGAAACATGATTCAAAAATCAATACAAATGAATTAAACAATTTTTAATTTGAGGAAAAAAATGCTTCAAGGATACCTTGAATCTACAGATATTTTTTTTCCAACTAAATTGTAATAGCGTGGAGACAGCTGTCTTAAATATATTGAGTCAACTTTTTAAATTTAGGATGTTCATCAAAACAGTCACAGACAACTCAAAGTGTCAGATCATCTGAATTGAAATGCATTTTGAATTTTGTTACAGTTTTGTTTGCATGTTTATATGGTGTTACGTACTGATGCAATCCATGAGTATTGGAATCTATTCATGCATGTTGTGAGAAGAATTTCAACTCAATTTTCACAATCCAGTATGGATGGACTTACATCCTCTTGAGCTTCTTGTAGGAAGAAAAAGCTCCGGGCGGGACACTTTTGATCAAGTTCTGCTCCAGACGACTGCAAAGACACAAATAAGAGCGAGACAACATTCGGTTAGATTTTAAGATAAGATAAGATAAGATATCCTTTATTTGTCCCACACTGGGGAAATTTACAAATTTAGCAGAGAATAAAGAATATATTCCTGTGATAATTTCATATCTTTCTACATGCACCGCCGTCCTGTTTGCATTCAAACACCCATTGTTTTAAGCAGTATAACACCACCACCTCGTAGATGCTATTTGTTAGCCTATGGTATATCACATTATATGTTAGCATTAAGCTAGCTAACATTTTAAACAGGTACATTTATATGGTTTGTTTTAAATACAGCATGTAGATTCTCTTTTATTTGAAGTTCGGTTTGACAGTAACCTTCGGGGAGTAGCATTAAACAGCTGAAAATTTCATTTGGTACACCTGCACAACCTAATGACATTTAATTCATAAATTGCACCAAAAGTAGTAGATAAGGCTGCTGTTTTTTTTTTTTTTTTTTTTTTATTGATAGTGGTTGCAGTTTGCAGTGGTGTGCCCTGCACTGAATCAACTCAGTAAATCGATCATGAAAAACAGTGAGGCAAACTGGTTTATTCATGGTTACTTTGGCTTACCTCCACATTTCAAAAACATGCATTTTAGAAGTCTCTCATATCCCCTCAGTGTGAATGCAACTGTTGGGTCAACATGAGCCCTGCGATTGGCTCGCAACCAGTCCAGGGTGGACCCATGTCTCATCTCACAATCGGCTGGGAAAGGCACCACTCCAAGGGGGAAGAGGAAGAGTGGATGGTTCATTTAATGCGTTAGCAGTCATCCAAACCCGGGAAGCAGACCATCATGTGCACAGAAGTTTGTGGATGGCAAGCCTCGACGATAATGACGCAGACGTTGGCACGCTGGATAATTCATGTGTCACTGGCAGCCCGACGCTGCTAATATTCGTTTTCCAAATATACTTTGTGCAAAAACAAAGCATTTCGCACGCTACTTTCTCAAGCCAAGAGCCAAATGGGAATGTACTACATCTCCCCCTCCCATACCCCTACCCCCCTCCTCTCCCTCTCCACATGACTGATTACACTGGCAGCATTACCGCATCAGTTGGTTTGGAAAAATACACTGTGGTCGAGAAGCATCCAGCTCATGTATTCTTAATGCCTGCTTGTTTGGAGGACTGAACTGAGGATGAAGGAGGAAAACTTGTGGATGTGTGAAGAGAGGAGCCAAGGCTGGGACCAGGGTCAGCCGTCACCATGACGGATGGGCTCTCACCACACCCTCTTATCCTCCTCCTCTTTAACCCGCACTCTGTTCCGTTCTTGACCTCTGTGCCTTCCGCATCCATCCATCCGTGCGGACGTGTTTGCCATTACGGTTGAAGGTAAAGAACAGATGTATTGCCTCGTTGTTTCATTTGACAAGAAAAATATTAATGACTAAATTGCCCAGGGTGTTCAACAAAGAGAAGTCTTTCAATTGTGATGAACATGTGTACAACAACACATATGCTACTGAAGACAGATTTACTTATCAGGCTGGAAAAACAAAACTATAAAAAAATGATGCTCTGAAGTATGGTGCCCAGCCGACATGGAAAGGATAAAATCTTGATTTGTACTCAAAGAGAATTTCATATCCAGCCAAGTGGCTCTGTGTCTGCTGATGTTTAGTTGATGCTGTGTACCATTTTAAATTGTTTGATAACATTAACATTTCGGTAAATGTAAAGCAATGGGATTAAGCACACCTGCCGCCATCCCAAGTACCTCTGATTAACCTCAGATAAATTGCAGCTGTTCTAGTAGGTTTTCCTTGACATTTGTTTTGGATTTCTAGCAATGAACGTGTCATGAATTGTGTTTTTTCCTCCTAGATATTGTATATATTTATAGTAAACAATTTTAAATGAAGTGTTTTTTTTTTTGTAATTGATTTTGTTGACCAATGTTTTTGGGTGTATGCTGGCTAAGCATTTTATGTTCCTGGACTGGGTTTCCGTCAAAACATAGCTTAAATTTATGTCCAAAACATATTTTGCGGTACTTTAAATTTCCAGAATTCCCTTGTTTGTTTCTTGGTCAGTGTTCTACTCTCCACATATCTCCACCTTAATAAAGTATTGGAAGCCCGTATCTGACTGAACGACGAAGGATTGCGAGTGTGTCCGCACGTAGTGAATGTCGTCAGGGTTCGTTCAGTGTTGCAAACAGTCACATAGACGTTCGCCAGGCATTCCCAAACTGTTTTTTTATTGGACGCGAACAGTTTTTCTTATGGCCGTCAAATTTTGAACATGTTTATCTCTTTCAGGGACAGCGGTTCAGATGGTGAACCGCTGATCAGGTTACAGGTTATCATTATTGGTGCATGAAAGGGATAAATTTCTTTGCAAGAAGAAAACCTGTTTGAGACCATTAAAATTGTTGGTGGACGTCTTTGCGACTTTAAACAAATCTTAATGGGGGAAAAAAAACAACATACACTGCGTGCACACCCTCTTGCAAACCTTCGCCACTTGGTCAGATATGAGCTGTAAGCATCACTGTCAACCTAATTCATACAAGGGCGTTGCCATCATTAAAGGAAATTCAGATATTGATAAAGGCAAGCGCTAGTTATTAAACAAAATTCTCTTTTGCTGAAGGCGACACAAGGTTGAAACAAAGGCACTTAAAGGCTTAACAAAATAGGATGCATTACATGCAAGTCACTTTACAGGCACAAAGAAAAAAAATCTATAAGGCTGAGGTGACGATTAGGTGATGAGTGAAACACGGAGAACATCGATTTGCTTGGGCACACACTTGTGGTACACATTTGGCAGTGAGCCATACGGCCAGCAGGCAGAAATTTGACATTGACTCAAGTGATGCATTGGGAAAGATATGCAAGTCATCTAAAAGGTAGAAGAAACATTTGGCTTATGCTAAATGGACACAATATTGGCTACGTTGACAAAAAGGGTCAAACATTTCCTGTGAAGGTTTGGAAATCTATGATTTCAGAAAGGACGTTGATATGATGAATTTTCAAACTATTTTGGAACAAAAACTTTTGCTGCGTTTGCAGGGGTGGAAATTTGCACTAAATCTCATCATCTCAGTCATAATAATGCAACAATATTTTCCCCATAACCACTGTTATAGTGAGGTTTTTTTTTTTAAACAATTCCCAAAATATAGCTTCTTGTGAATTTGGATCAAAGCTATAAATTCACCTTTTTTTTCGCATTGCTTGTTTCGACAAGGGCAGCCTGGTCGTCGAGTGGTTAGCGCGTCAACCTCAAAAACATGCGTGGCAGGCTGATTGAACACTATAAATTTGTCCCTAGGTGTGAGTGTGAGAGCGGATGGTTGTTCGTCTCTGTGTGCCCTCCGATTGGCTGCCAACCAGTTCAGGGTGTCCCCCACCTACTGCCCGAAGACAGCTGGGATAGGTTCCAGCATGCCCCGCGGCCCTTGTGAGGAAAAAGCGGTCCAGAAAATGGATGGCTAGATGGATGTTTTGACAAGTCCATGCAAGGTCTGTCACCTTGTACTGATCCCTTCCCTCTGCCTCCATTAATTTCCTTTTCAAAGTGTGTGCGTTATTTTTTTTCATGTATTTATTTTTTAATCCTCAGAACTTTGCATCTATAAATTAGATCTAATTTGAGGGGGGAAAAAATTCTGCCTTTGGAAATTAATGCTGAACTTCGATTGACGGTTATTCATTTATCAATACATTGATTAATTTAGTTTACAGACAAAAACTGAACTTTATGTATTATTTACTTTTTTTAAGCAGCTTTGATGTTGGACTTGTCAGGTGTTTGATACAGATACAAACCACACGAGGACAACGGGTGTTTTTGTGTTGCATTGAGTGACTGAACAAAATGCAGTCGAATAAAAGTTTAACTTTCACTTCAACTTAATAATTTTTTGCCTTGAATACAGTTCAAATTGAGTTGAAAACACCTCCCAGAAGACTTACAAACACACCCACCCACCCACACACGCACTATATCAGGGCTATTAGCTAAATGTCCCCTGAAGTGAACAGCAGCCTTACATCTCTATGATGCCCTCTGGGAGGTTGGCGGGTATTTCGGTCAGGCTTTTGCGGCGGCAGTCCACGATGTTGTTGTTGCATGTGCAGCTGGTTGGGCACACCGCCACCAGGGGTGCACACGTCCTCGGCTCGATATGGGTGGGGCCTGGGGACGAATAGACACATTGGATACACACATACAATCACATGAAGGAATTGAAATGAAAATAAGTAAAGCAGTTGCAAGATATAGCACTCCGATCAGTAAAGTGTGAATTGCGATATCGCAGTACTGATGTTTTTTTTCTCCGATGTGACCCAATTTAGATACGAACATAATATTTTTGGTGTTAATAAATTTTAAAAAAAGTTGGAAGAAAGGGAAATGAAAGGGAAAGGGAAAAAGGGAAAGATGAAACAATAACAACAACAAAAAAAAGAACAATGATAAATGCAGAGAGGTCCAACAGAAGAACACCCAGCACAAAGAGTCTTGATCGGGGCCGTGTAAACAGAAGCAATGAGGCTAAAGGCTAATAAAGAGAACGCCGCCTGACAGTCTATTAGCGGCGAGCTGAATCAGACGCTTTTAAACAGCGATAAGAAAATCCTTTCTCCTGCGAGCCTTTTGGCTGAACACAATCTTTTCTGCATACTGTCACATGAGAAGAGACACCTTAATGTTGAGCTGTCCGAGCTCTGCAAGATTGGAACGGCTTGTCATAAGGACACAAGGACATGTCCATGTGCTGTTCAAGTCAAGAGTGCAGCTCAGCCCAACATGATGCATTTGAGTTTGAGTGTTTTGACTTTTTTGACCTTGGATACTTGACCTTAGATAACCCCATCCCGCCCCCTAAAATAAAATTAAAACTAGGAAAAACAAAAAATCCAAAAATCAGAAAAAAACTATTTTGTAAAACTGAATATAAATTCCCCAAAACAGAGGACATAGTTGATGCCTGTTAAAGGAGCATATTACATTCCCATTTCGAGATATTTTTTCAGTTTTATTTATTTATTTTGGGTAATTGTTTTTGCATTGTTAAATATTTCTTTATTTATTTTGGGGGGGGTGAGATTTTTCTGGTTTGCTTTAAAAAAGTTGCTGTTTGTTAAAAAAAAATATGTATGTGTGTGTATATATATATATATATATATATATATATATATATATATATATATACACACACACACACACACACACACACACACACACACATATTATATATATATATATATATATATATATATATATATATATATATATATATATATATATATATACACACACACACATACACAATTTTTGGAAGAAAACAAATAAAACAAAAAAAAATCAAAAATCTGAAAAAAATCTATTTTTCGGGATAGCAATTTAAATTCCGCCCAAAATTTCTTAAAACCAGGAAAAGAAATTCAACATCTAAATAACTAAATAAATACACACAAATAAATCAGAAAAACTGAAAATAAATTCTCCAAAACAGAAGTCAATTAAAAGCAAAAAATGTTGAAAAAGGTTTGGATTCAGATGAATACAATATGCTTTGACAAAATCATTTTAAACCGTTAAATGAAACCATCAATAAGCTTTTTCGTAAAAAATGGGGGTTGCGTCACCCCCCCACAACAAAAAAAAATCTATTCAGGCATTAAAACAATATATATATTTAAAAATAAATCTGCAAATAGG
Organism: Hippocampus kuda; assembly: GCA_901007745.1. Taxonomy (NCBI): domain Eukaryota; kingdom Metazoa; phylum Chordata; class Actinopteri; order Syngnathiformes; family Syngnathidae; genus Hippocampus; species Hippocampus kuda. The sequence goes on from CAAKHF010008144.1 coordinate 27,619, forward strand.
TTCCACTCTACAGTGACCAACAGTAATTAATAAAACAAAACAAAACAAAAAAACATCTTGTATGGGATGCAGTTGTTCCTAATGTTATGGGAGCAATGACGAGGTCTCTCACACACACAAACTCACCACTGCAGGCAAAATCCTTCTTCTGTACATCGGGAACGTTCAGGCCCCTCATGTGGGCGGGGGCCATGCACTGAGTGAAGGGCGCCAAGCCGCGCCTCGCTCGCAACCAATCAGAGAGCCAGGACAGGTGACAGTCGCAGTGAAGGTTATTGGAGTGGAGACGCCTGAAAGTGAGGGATGCGAAGCAGCCAAATGAATTTTTACACTTGCATTAAATGTCTCCCCCAAACTTTCTAGGCTACCATGTTGCGCATCCATCTGACAAAGAGGGGGGCTCTTAACCCTTTCATGCACCCTATAACCTGACAACATGATAAACTGTCCACTGCAGTCACCGCTGTCCCTGAAAGGGTGCATCTCAATCCGAGATTAAATAGTTACTTCAAGTAGTCACTTTAAATGTGATCTCTCGAACTACTGCATATTTTAGTTATCCACAGCCTCTGTCTGTTTAGATTAATTGTCGAAATTTGGTGCTTTCTACAAAAAGGTTTAGTAGTTGTCATAGAAAAAAACTGAAAATGTTCAAAAACAGCAGGCCGTATGAGGAATGACAGTGAATGACTTGATGATTAAACAGTGATCAAACAATTTTTTTTGGCATGACAGCTCTGAATGTTAATTAAAATTTGACACAATTGATTCCCTGTAACAAGATTAATTTCTATTAATTCCTATGGCAATATATAATATCCTGTTAACTGGTAGGTACAGCGCCAGAGTGGGTCAAAATATTAGGAACTACTGTAATTGCGATCCAACACAGTTCTACGACCACCACGAGACTCATCGTGTTGTAAAATGACTGTCAAGTCTTATTGGGTGGAAAATCAACCATATGCTTGAAATGAGAATCTCCTGTAACTTTGCATGAACAAGACAGAACACAATGCGAAAAATCAAACCGATGTGTGATTTTTTTTCCAATTAATACTTTGCATCATGTGCAGCTAATGTTCATAAGAGACAATCACGTGTCTGTCATCTTAAGTGCCATTTATGCCACTAAATCCTGTGCAAAATGAGTTCCTGGCGAGCTAATGTTCGGTGGTGGGTGCATTAAGGGATTTTTTTTTCCCCCCACAAAGCTGAGAGACTCCGCGGGTGGACACCTTAAGAGTCATGAGGTGGGCGCCGAGGGGGGGTGGGGGTGGGGGTGGGGTTGGGGGTCAGGGCGGAAAAATGGCTGGATGTCTTGTCAGCATATTACATGCCGGCTGGGATATCTGGCCTTTCACAAGACAGGCCTCCCTTTGTAATAAAGCCGAGGACAAATCCTGTTATGGAACAGAGATGGGCTCATTGATGCTAGCAGCGGGGGTAGTGGGTTTTAATACCGCATTCCCATTATAAATCCAGTTTATAGTCAAACCCCTGCCTGGAGATAGCCGCGTCTCGGCCCACCCCCGGCTCCAGCCTTAATTACTGACAAGTAGGATTAAAACATGGGGCACAATGCTGTACGTGTGTGTGTGTGTGTGTGTGTGTGTGTGTGTGTGTGTGTGTGTGTGTGTGTGTGTGTGTGTGTGTGTGTGTGTGTGTGTGTGTGTGTGCGCGTGTGTGCGTGCG
>CAAKHF010008146.1:1246-27043 GCA_901007745.1 Hippocampus kuda
CACTGCAACGAAGTGTGTGTGTGTGTCTGTGTGTGTGTGTGTGAGACTGAGAGTCATTTCACAGTCAGCCACCCACTCCAAACCAAGAAGATTTAATGTTAATAAGCACTGCCATGATGGAACAAACACCTCTAAGGGTTACATTATGTGGGAGATGGATGTGCACTGAGCATCTGCTGGGCCTTAGTGTGTGTGTGTGTGTGTTGATTCAGAAACATAAAAAGTGACAATTGTTGCCACAATCTGGCACGTGCGCACATAGCCATATGTGCGCCATTGCAGTCAACTAAATCCTCAATAGATGAGGATTCACTTGGGACAAAATAAGTTTCCGACTGCTAAATGATGAAAAGAAACCTGTAAATTCAATGGAAAAAAGGTTATTGGTTTTTCTCTCTCTTTTTTTTTTTAAATACAACCATACAGATGAGCTACTGCTGCCTCATGAGGACACACGGTATAAAAATGGATGGATGTTTATTCTTTCATGCAGGCCATTAAATCCGCCTGCGCCTGAGGAATATCACGGACTTGAAAGAGTACAAGCAGATGCTTAACTACGTCGCCACAATCGATAGATTATATTGACTCTGTGATAGTGTACCATTTGTTTTCATTGTGACATTTCATTTTTGCCAAGGTCATGAATATTGCAGCTGATAAGAGTCATGAGACATGTCAAAGCAAAACTTGATCCTGTTATTACACACCGCCTTATTCAGGCAATTTTGATAATTACAGGTAACTACTCTATTTTGAATACATTTCTGAATGGCATGAAAGGGTTTAAGTAAACAGAAATAATGTGAAGCTACAGCAGTGAACAATGATCAAATGTGCGATGGACAAACCATGACTTGGCACTTTTTTTTTTGACAAGCACAGTTCCTTAATGTGTGACCGTTTGCCCAAAGCTATGTGGGATAAATGAAACTGGCCGTGATGCAAAGCATGTCCTCAAAGACGGGAAAACTACAGTCCTTTTGAATCATTTGAGCAAATACCACCTAAGTGATGATCCGGAGTTTGCAAAGCCTGCCCACGTATACGTTAGCAGTTTAGCCGCTACTAGCTAGCCCTAAAGCCAATGGCCCAAAGGAGCATTCCAAAGTGCTTTCAATCGTACACATTTGCAAGTGGCAAGGATTTCAACACCGTACGTAGGATCATAATTCTAAAACATCAAGGGTATCTTATTTGTCAGCACGGAAGCGGTAAAAGTAGCCATTTAAAAGCTAAAGGCCACAGCTAGTGGCAGCAGAGAGACCTTTGTGTTCCAACTAGATTTGCTGTATGGAATCGGTAAAAGACATACTTTGACACGCTCCCTCATTTGGCTCGCACGCCGTCAAGAAATTTGTGAAACTCTGACAAAAGTTTTACTGCTTTAGATTTGGAACAAGAGAAACTTGACAGACACAAACAGGATTTGTCAGCCCCAGTCAGTGCCGTCTGGGCTGCCAGCATTAGCGGTGACAGCCGACTGTCAGTCTTCATGCCACACTGCTCAATAGGGGTTCAATCCATTACTCGGATTGTTTTCGACATCGCCATGTGCTGACTGGCCATGAAGGTGCAAGTGATGAGCGTGGTGGAGTCTTTGCGTCAAGTGGACGTCAAAGTAACTACAATCTAGTCATTAGTGGTGGGTTCATCACTTCTATCCCAACTACAGTAAAACATTGAAAGTTGAATATCCCCGCTGGTGTATGCACTGCCCTTTTCGGACAAAAGGTGAAGTCAGAGAAATCTTAAAGTAATTATAATTCGGTTCGCTGGTTTGAGCCGTGACATGTCAAAAATCAGGCAAAAATGTTGATCATTGTTTAAAAAAAAACATGTTTGCAAATGTTTCTTTTTGAGTCAACACAAAGATGTTGAATCTGCTTTGACAGAGAACCGGAGATCTCTGAGAATTAATTACTATTGAGAAGCTAAAATTACGAGCAAACTCTCTAAACGATTAATCGGTTATCAAATTTGATCGTGTCCGATTTATCTGTGATGTGGCTTGCATCCTTCATTTTTCTCTCTACTTTCACTGTGTGCAAGGGAGTGATATATGATTAATATGACATATTTCTAATTATTTTTACACTTACTTGACAGGGAAGTATGTTCCTATGTTAGTGGAATATTGTCTTGCAGGTCATAAAATTGATCAAGGTGACAATCAGACTCTGGATCAATTATTTCGTTTGCTCATGATTTTTGTTTGCTTTTTTTAGATAGAATTGAGACATCGAGTTACAGAGTATGGTTGACCTTGAACGTTCCACTGGAGTTGTGAAATTTTGTGTGATTGAGCCTTGTCCCAGACCTCTTAAACAGCTCAAAACTTTGATGCAACCCGTTTCTTTCAACCCCTGCACATGTTTTATCACAAGAACGTGTTTCCCGTCCCCGTCATCGAGTGTATTGATGACATGCAAATGTCCCATTTTTTGTCGGGTTCGTTACCCTGCGCACAGACCTTCCTATCTCCACCGAACACCTTGGAAGACAGAGCAGCGCCATGCTGGACGGAGTGGCCGGTCCCATTTAGATTATGGATGTTGTCGCTGCCTTCTGGCTATCAGTCAGGTTAAACCAATATGACCCAGGATGGACTCTTGTCATGCTTCAAAATGCATCTCCTTCAGAGAGGAGCGGCTACGAATAATTAATCTCCCGGTTTGTTTCAATTATTCATTAAGCACAATGTACGGTCGCAGGGTTTGTGCAATTGAGCTATTTGTAATGCTCACATCACTTGATCAACTGCAGCCTTGCGCATGGAAATAAGATGATATGTGAACCGAGCGCACCCGTGGATTGCGGCTGCCAAATGGTCATAATTGCAAGCGCTGTTCCTTTTTGTGCATTCCCACTTGAAATACTGAGAGGAACACATGCAAAGAGATTAATTTGTGTCTCCCTATATCGTGTTTCAACGGCAGGTGTAAACCGGCAGCATCGTGTAAAGATGAATGCAGATCTTATCCCTTTGTGTGAATATTTTTGAAATACCAGAAACAAAAAAAATATTGTCATACGTCATATATGTAGCTGTACAATTTTGGAGCGAGTGACAAAAAGGAATTATGCCATAGCACGCATGACAAATATTTTTTTGCTTCGGGATTATTTCATTGAATTGGCGCTCACCCCTTACGGAGGAGTTTTTTTTTTTTTGTTTGCTTTAAGTCAGGAGAAAAACTGGTCACTTTATCTTGAACTTAATCTATTTATCGGCTGTATGAGATTAAGCAAAGTGAAGTAAATTCTGCAAAGCACTCATGGACAAATCTAGATTTCAAGCCAAATAATGAGTCTGCCGTGTAAAAAATGTGATTCCCGACTCGAACAGTTGGATGAATGGATTAAGCAAACATGCATGTTTCCTCTCCTCAGTCTTTCGATATATGTGTGGGTGTGAATATTTCATTTGCACTCCGAGGCACATTTATATTTGTTTCATCTTCACAAACATGCACGTTAGCGGCACAATGTTGCGTGTGTGCGTCCTCTTGACCTCAATGGAAAGAGAAGCGAGGAAATGTCAGAGAGGAAAACCACACTGAGGAAAATACAAATAGCAGCCTTCGCGGCGGCTTTTGGCTCCTTGCGTCGGCAATTCAAGCATTCTCTCAAATTTAAAGAGCTGCTGATGAATGTCTGTTTTTGACATCTACTTGACTCGTATTTTCGACGAGATTTTTGAACTGCTCAGACATATGTGATGGAATAACAATATTTGTTGTTCACCGGTGCAACCAGATCACCAAGATTGACAATCTACATGTTATTTAAAGTCCATGTAGAACATTATGTGAAACAAGCTGACTGCTGTTTGATCCGTCAAGAGGAGGAATGGTACTCTATTGCGGTCTGATTGGGAATGTATTTCTCTGCAGTGGTGTAAAGAGGAATAAAAGATGGACGTAAATCACATTGGTCAACAGCAAATTTTAATCAGCGATCGCTTTATGTGTCCCTAAACATATTTCTTTTATGGTGCTATTAAAAAAATGTATCTTTACTTGTTTTCTAGAACTTTGGGGTTTTGAAGATAGTTTCATTTGTTTGTGTTTAAGTATGACCCGTAAAAGCCTGCGTAGTATTGGCATTATGTTATAATGTCTGTATGTTTCCTGATTTGTATTCAATGCTCTTGATGGAAACACGGGCCTGCCATTGAATCATATTTTAATTATACAAGCATGGTGATTTGGAGAGTGTATCATTAGCGCTTGCATTAGTCGGTGATAAATGCTTAACGGGCATATTACCACACGAGAGTACTGCTTGTTTCATCCAGATATACACAGTATGTGGATTTTATTTTTATTTTTTAATGGAGATCTCATGCGGGCTTTGGCTCACCACCCCATCTGTGACTGCGGTCCTACCTGTCGTCCCATTTGTCAGACTCCCTTGTTCTTTCACATGAGTGTCCAGTTTTCGGGCCCATTTCGGGGCAATTTTACAATTGCTGATGGAGATCGAGGACTGTGATAATGATTGTCGGCGAGCCAAATTTCAGCCACTGTGCTGAATTGGTGTCTAGCCAGCGAACGGGCTCGTGTGCCACAGGGGTTCATCTGACATTGGTCGACAATGATGGATCCATATTAGTCCGGGGCCTCCAACCAGGACAGAGGATAATTACTCGGTGTAAGTGGGGGATGGGCAGATTCTTAACCTGGCAGGAATCAGGTGTGGACTTCTTTTGAAACTGTGCATTCTCAGATTGCATGCAAAGTGTTACTACCCATATGTGAGTGCATATTGCAATTAATGTTGGCTCAGTCGTCGGCAGATCACCGCATACTGTAACATAGCTAAGATGCTGAATTTTGCTTCTTCCCCTCCTTCCACCTTCCCCTCTTCACAGCAGCAGATGGCGAGGAACCGACATCAGCAGGTGGGAGATTTTTATCGCCGATAACATGATTTCCATTGATTTGTGTCTTGTGGGCATGCACATGTTCAATTTGATGCGGGATCGTGCCTGTAAAACAAGTGACCCGTATTGCAAATCGTCTTTCCCCAGTGAAATGAATGGAAATGCGATTAATTGGTTCCAGCCTCCACTCCGCGACCTAGAAGATTTTGTAAAGTGACTTTAAAAAGGAAAATACTACTTGATAATCGTGTACTTGATAAAACCATTCGGGAACAACATAATTAAAATGGGCAGCTGTATCATGCACACAAATGAGGTTCAGACCGCCACTCTGTCAGTAGTTTTAGTCATAGATAGGACAGGAAAAAGAAGATTTGTCTTTGCATATTCCTTTATGGTCAGTCAACATATGTATTGTTTGTGTCAATATATACATTCCTTAAAGCGTTATGACACATGTTGTCTAGCGTGTTTCCGATTATGTGTTAGCATTAAGCAGTTGATTTAAAGAAAAGGTTATGTGGCTCTTTTACATACACACCATGTAATTCTTTTGTTTTATGATTAATTTGAAAATAAACATTAAGTAGGACAATAAACATGAACTTGGAGGGGCATTAAACAGTTTGAAGCCTTCAAAATGCTGCTTGCTATGAAGTGTGCCGAGTTGAGTTCACTGCCACCGCACAGTAAACTCAGTCGGGTCACCCGTATCGCAAGGCATCACTGTTTAATGTACCGATCTAAGTTGGGACTTTATTTTCAAATCTGAACCAATTCAGAGAAATAAATCAAAACATTTTTGAAGGATAACCACATTAGCGTCGTATTCGTTGGGTAGCATTCAATACCACAAGGCAAGGGCCAAAGGTTTCCACATTTCACATGACAGACAGAATGAGGAGAACAGTTGGCAAAACAATTATCGGACTTCATATTGCCCCAAATTAGGTGTGACTGGCGACCGCTGACCTGGAACTGGACTTGAAAGGAAAATAGGACAGTATGATGAGGTCACGCATGAGACCACACACGACACAATTTTGCATATTATCTTGATGTCATGATGTATCTAATCTGCATATTCTTGTCTTCTTATCTCAGTGAAAGGAATAATTTGTCAGAAGAGAGTTTTTCTTAATTTTCTGAGGCATTTTGTACCTGAGCCTTTACATAGTGCGCATGCCTCAGCCTCCGCCATCCAAACGACTTTTGCATTGAAACTCGAGGGTGGCGGGACGAAAATGTGCTTTGTCTGCTAAACGTGGCCGAGTATCGCCTTTCATTTGGTTTTCAATCTAGACCAATACAACTGTTAAATTGATTCCATTTCATCTTGCTGAGCCACCGATGGAATTTTCCTTGATGTTAGAATGCCTACTCACCATACTACAAAATTCCTGACTACTGCTGTGACCCACTTTGAATTTCGTTGCAAAACTTGGAGAAAAAATAGCTTTGCTGAATTGGCCACATGAATGCAATGAGAACAAACGTCCCTCAACTTTTTCTGTGGAATTCACCGAGTTAGTTTGACACATGGATTTAATGTGATCACTGAATGCAGTCTGAACTAAAATTTTTGGGCAAAATAAAACCCATCTTGGGTTATGAAAGTCTTCCATTACATATCCGGAGCCTCTGCTGTTCAGATATCCAAATGGCCCTCTCCAGTATCAATGCAGCGTACTTAATTCCATGCTCTCATGTGTGCCAATTTGAAGCATTAGCGCATATTAGAAAAAAGGAGAACCCATTTTAGAGAAGAACACAGGGTGAGTCACTTACTTCTAAATCACGTAACTCCAATTTTACTCTGTAAAATACAGGTAAAAATCTCAGATGTTGTCTCGCATCATGCCATTTAAAATAGCATCTTACCTTTTAATGAAAAACGCAGACTGTCCATTATTATAAATCTGCATGTTAACACCTCCGCATCCCATCCAAAAAGTCAGCTTGTTTTGGTTCAAAGACGTTTCAAAGTTTCAAGTCAAGCTGAGGTTATTAAAAAAAAAATCACGATCACACTCTGCCTCAAGCAAAACAGCAAGCACATATACAGTAGAAACATATACGTGCCACAATCAAGCGCAGTTATCATTTCAGAGCTAACTTGAACGAAACCGGGGAACTAAAAACAAACTAATTGACGAGACAACGAGGCACAGCTGGGTAAGAAGAGTGGCTGGAGGAAGCTGATTGCTGATTGGTAGACACAGGGCAACAGGAAAAAAAATGGACAAAGGGAAAACATACCAAAAACACCGTTTGCTCACACAAATGTGGAGAAAACACACTTTTTGTGAAAAGAAACAGTTACTTTGATGCTAATTTTATTTGTGTGTTTTTTTTTTTTTTTTGGTGACATCTAAAACTATCCATCCATCCATCCATCTTCTGATCCGTTTACCCTCACAAGGGTCGGGGGACGTGCTGGAGCCTATCCCAGCTGTTTTCGGGCAGTAGGCGGGGGACACCCTGAACCGGTTGCCAGCCAATCGCAGGTCACACATAAACGAACAACCATTCGCGCTCACAATCACACCTGGGGACAATTTTGAGTGTTCCATTAACCTGCCATGCATGTTTTTGGAACGGGAGAACAATTAGCTACAATTTCATTTTGCTCATGATCACACTCAAAAAAAAAAAAAATAAAATAACCCCCCCCCCCCAAAAAAAAAAACAAACACCTTTTTTAGAGGAGACCTTTAGAGTTGCTGTGACATTTTGGTGACATTTCGTCTCTGACGAGACTTCCAGAAAGATGTCGATCTTCAATGTGACTCTTGACTTTCATTACTATTTGACATATCCCAAGCCATTTTTTCCCCTCGACATGCTTTCTTAATCCATTCAACTCAAAGTGCATTTATTTGACTTTGTCAAATGTTGACGGTCCGAAATGGCAAAATGGCGAGAGCACAAAGTGCTACAAGAGACGCTTCCATCTTGAGCACTTTGCAACCCCTGCCGGGAGCGCTCATGTCATTTTGGAGCTTCAGTGCCAACGTTGATCAGTGGAGGTGAAGGATGCGTTCAGTCACCAAAAGCTTGTGAAGCGTAGAGGCCCGCCTGTAAAAGCAAGGCAAGGTTAAACCAGATTTGACACATTTAGGCCATGTCGCATTTGAGCAAGACAACACCGGCTGTACGTCCACAGTTGAACCGTTCCAATGTAGATTCCCTTTAAAAAAAGCTTCAAGTGTAACAATGGACTGCCGTGTCACTTTAACTCAGCTGTATGAAATACGCGCTGATCCGACAGTGGAAGTGTGTGTTTCATGACGGTGGTTACGATCGGTGAAATTGAAGCCGTGTGAGACGCACTCGTTTGTCATGCATTTGATTCCAGGCAATGCTTGTGTATTTGATCCTCCGGTTCTGCAACTTGACCTATTTCACCGGGATCAGGAGAAAATCGGCCATCCAGTCAGTAATTCGATGTCTGACCACTCTGTGACCCACCATAATGAAATTTACAGGAATTAGAACAGGGATTTTAGGAGCGGAACGTTGTCTTGCACTTCATTCATAATCAGTGAAACGGTTTTCACGTTTTTTTGGGGGACTTTTACGCCAAGTATTTATACAAGGGGGTGAGATGACGGCGATGAAGTAGATTAGTAGTTTTCTGCCAGCATATAATTAGCACGGATTGAGCATTTCAACAAGGGTCAGCGCCCTTTCCTTCTTGATGTTTGTATGACTCTATCCCACAATTCCATTAAAAATATGACAGAACAACATAATGAACGATGAAAAAAAAAGCGAAACATTCCATCCTACATTCATTTTCTAACCCGCTTATTCTCACAAGGGTCATGGGTGCTGGAGACTATCCCGGCTGTCTTTGGGCAGTAGGCGGGGGACACAGATGAACAATCATTTGTCCTCAGACTTGACACCTCGGGACAATTTAGTGTTCCGTGAACTTACCATGCATGTTTTTGGAATGTAGGAATAAACCGGAGTACCCTGATAAAACCCACGCAGGCACCGGGAAACATGCGAATTTCATTCAGGAAGGCAGGAGCTGGAATCGTATCCTGCACCTCTGCACTGTGATGCAGACATGCTAACCAGTGGGGCACCGTGCTGCTATAGATCCTACATCATAGTTGGAATGATTATGAATAATTATTTCAGGTTGTGCTGAACTGGTGATGTCTTTTTTTCGCAGTCAAATGAGTGCAGTCTCTTTTCAGGCCGACATGACATCAGTGAAGTTTAATTTCATAAATGCTACTCTCCTCTTTGGCTACTTCTCCAGACTGCATTATTTTGCTCAATGTGACACTAAATAATACCGGTAATAAAAAACGAATAATCATAAATAATAATTATAAATGTAATCGATTGATAAATTCCACAAACAGAATATGATTGAGGATTTTTTTTTCAAATGCACTTATCATAGCTCAAAAGTAATTACCTAAGCTGAACAGTTCACTGTAAATATGACTCATTTTTTGATGTAATGGCAGTATAAGTGAGCGATGAAATGCTGTGTCATTGAATTAGCAAGAGCGGTTTTAGAAATAAGATCATGTCAATTGTCAGCCAAGATGTCAGGGCACAAAACCCCGAGCTTTAAAACCTCCAGGCGTCTTGTGGTCGATCTCCAAAAGGAAACAAATATTACTTTTCCCGCGTGAAACCACAAGACATGTTTCGGCGCCTGATTGATTGAACTTTCTTTGCAGCCATGAAAAGAAATCACGCCACTCCTGCTGGACTGTTCGCCAGCTCGCATCAATCACCGGCCGAGCGATGGCTCGAGCAGCTGACGTTCAGACAGGAAGGCTGCCACTTTGCCTGCAGACATGCGTCCCACAACGAACACAGAGCAGCAAAGGGAGCGATACCTGACATTCTAAGACGACATATTTGATCCAAAAGTTGTTTTTTTTTTAAAGAGTTTTGAAGCAGGGTTCTCTGTTGCCCCGCTTCATTCCTGCTTTCAGAGTGTCCGTCGTTTCTACCTGTGTTCTACGTGTACTGTAAATTCTGGGACTCACACGCACCCGTGTATAATACGGCCACCCAAAATTACCCTTCAAAACCATTTTTATTTATTCATTTTAACGCGCAATACATTATTCAAGTACAGTATGTCTGATCATCAAGAACAGTGTTAAAGGTCAAAAGGCATCAGGTTGCAGTAGCTTTTTTTAGAATCATTTTTATTCCCCAAGCATGTAAACTTACAAGGAATTTGCCTCCGGTAGTATGAGCCGTCGTAGTCTTGTGCTAACAAGCAGCAAATAACGAGAACACGGAAACATTCTGTTTAGCAATAAAGCATCTGCCTTGTTTCTGAGGAACACTTGGGCCTACTATGCTACTGTAATGGTGGCTCTATATCATCCCTGCTGACTGCTGGGTATGAGAGCCAGCGTCTGACAAAAATAAATCAATAAATAATAATAATAACACCACAAAATGCCATAAAGAGAAAAAATGTTTTGTCTCTTGGTTATTTACTAGACAAGGCAGTTAAACAGCGACACAAGTGAACTTTTGTGTTTTTTTTCCAATCATGGAAATTGGTGTAGGCTGAGGAATGGTGGCTGACGTTTGTTCGGAGACATCTTGGAGCGAGGCACTTTTCATACTGTTCATGTTGGACAGCTTGAAAGCTTCGCATTGGCCTGACATTAAGGTGATATTTCTTCTCATCCGCTCTCCGTTTGTTAAAAGATTAAAAGATTTGTGTTTCAAATAAGCCAAGAATATCCTTGATGTGTAGATTTCTCCTCAGTTATATTTCTATGAATACAGACCGGAGAGGAGTTGAATTAATTAAAGTATACTGTTCTTTTTTTTTTTTTTTTAATCTGTCATCTTTTTAATATTCTTTACATGTCGTCTTTACGCTGTGGCTCATATTGCCATCCAGTTCCATAAATCAAAGTGTCCATAGATCAGTCTTTTAAAAATGTTGCTATTTACTGTCTTTGTCAGTTTTTTTTTTTTTTTTAAACCCGCGTGAATCTGCCTTTCAGCGCACATTGTCTCAGTATCGGTCAGACGCCAGTGCCCCCCTCCCACTCCCTTTCCAATTTTTTTCTGCTTTATGCATTCTCCATTAGCGAGGTGTCAGCACGCTTTGGCGCCACTATAGATCGTCACGTCAAAACATCGCAGCAAGCTGTCACCCAGACTCCCTCCACGGGCCTCGCCCCCGTGAAGGCTCTCACACGTTGTTCTGCTCAGCTGATTTGCCGCCACTCTCATTATTAGTAATACAGGTTCTCATTTGGAAAATGACACCACTTCGGTGGGATTACCTTGTTTGTAATTCCCGTTCAGGGGCTAATTCTTGCAAGGGAACAATAATCTTCTTACTGGTGATATTCTCTTTTTTTTTTTTTTTTGTCTCCAACTGGCTGGTTGTATTTTTTTATTCATTTACATTTAGAAAAACATGCTCTGCTTTTTTGTTAGTCTTGGACAGAGGTATTAAAACAGAGTTGTTTACATGCCAATCAAGATGTGATGGATGTTGACTTGGCAAAGTGACTCATGGCACACCAGATGTGAGAGATTTTACCGGTGACGAGCCCATATGCAAGTTTTTGTTTTCTGATTAAAGAGAAAGAGAAACCTTCAATGGCCAGGCAGCAAAAAAATAACATATTTCCTCATGATTTGGACTGTTTAACATGAAAAAGTCACGTTTTGTATGATGGTAGAGGACCCAAAAAGCAGTGAGGCAGGAGGAGCGGGTTGGACTGAAGAAAATGGATGAACAAAAAAAATACTTGCAGGAGTACACTGGAAAAGCTAACTCAAATACACGAACAAAGTCATGAAAACCACAAGAAAGAAACAAACCAACCATAAACCCCTACGACAGAAACAAAACATGACAGGAACACAAGGAGCCGACAAAGACTGACATAAGCGGGCGAACTAAATGCAAACAAAGTGACGAGACAACGAGAAACACCTGGACAAGGCACAAAGGCTTGAGGCAGCTGATTGGTTAAACACAAGGGACCCGCGTGACGAGAACAGGTGGCGACAAAAAAAAAGCCACATGAGGGAACAAAACCATCGTCATCGAAACAAAAATTAGAACATAATAGATCATCCTTTTTTTCCTTTTGTTTATATATATTCTTTTTTTTGTGGAACAGATTGCCCTGTTGGTTTCCACGTCTATCTTGTAGTTCTTAGGTTTGGTGTTTGATTCTCGACTTCGGCCTTCCTTTAAGTGGTAGAATCTTTTGAACCAAAGTACTTGTATTTGCTGGCATATGTATATTCAGTATTTCTACTACTACTTGTGCTCGAGCGAGGGTGGGGGGCGTCCCATCCCTGTGCGTTGAGCTGACCACGTGCACCAGATTTTTCCAGAGCTGGCCATCTTATGCCAGCTGCTCCGCGTCCTCCACGGCAACTCCGTGTCGTTGGAGGTCGCCCTCAACGACGTTGAGCCATCGGGTGCAAGGCTTTCCTCGTGGTCGTCTCCAGCCTGCACTTTTTCGTTTTCAACTTTGGTCAGCCGCAGAGCAGTTGTTTCACTCAGCATTTAAAAGATGAGGGAGCTGCCATTTGCATGCCATTGATTTATGAAACTAATAAGTCTGCGTAAGACCTTGTCATAAAGCACATGCTGCACGTTTACACGGATAGCAATCTATGGTAGCTCTGAGCTAGGCCACTGAATTCATGTGTCATCTGCTCTGGTTTTAATAAGTTGTAAAAGTCTTGATCATCGCCATTAGCGCCAACAGGGAGGAGGGGGTTTTAATTATTAATTATCACTCTAAACCAGAGTTATTCATCCTCTTCAGCTTTTCTTTTGAAACAAAAAAAATGCTTTCCTTTGTTCCAGAGCGCAGATGATTAAATGCCTCCTTGTGTTCGCTCCACCGAAAATGCTGAATTGGAACAATGGCCGTGCTAAATGTGGAACTGTGATTTTATTCTTTGCTTTTAGAATGATCAATTCTTTACAAAAGTGTTTGTGACACACATGCAAGCTAGCTCATCTTTGTTCACTGGAACGCACCCGAAATATTGAACTGATTTTTGTCAAATTAGACTTGTTTCTCTCTACATGGAAACACGCTTCACAATGAACTTAAATTTTCGGACGGGATTGGCATTCACAGTTGAACTTAATTTGACTCTGAACTTTTGAATGCACATGTCCGGCTGTTCAATTTTTCTGTACTTGTTGTTGTGCTCCGACAAGGAGCTGGACCTTAAAATTCATAACCGCCGTTTGATCCACGAATGTACCAAAACATTTACTGTTTCAATTAGAATTGGTATGCTGTTCCCATATTAACATCAAGTTGACAAGCTAACAATTGATAGAAAAAAAATGTGCATACAATACAAGGCTTTAAAAACAAGAAGTGGCCACTGGAGCTTTCTGTAGCGTGTCACAGAGTCATCAGCAAGATGCCACAGAGATACGGAGCTACTGGAAGGGTCACAGAAAGGCTTAAAATTGGGAGATCCTTGGAAATTCTGGGTCAGTCACCGGTTTCTTCGTTTTCTGAGAAAAGCAAGTTGTGCAAAAAGTAGGCTCCAGATATGCTCAACAATTGGGCATTCAAATGTGTACCGATGATCAAATGAAGTTGACTTGCAAGGGTTATAATATATTTCACATTCATTCTGAAGTGTGTTAGTAGTAATGTTTGTTCCATGAGGGTTTTTTTTTGGTTTGTGTTTAACAACTGCTCCAAATTCTGACCATGTTTATTTTATTTTTTTTCCTTTTTGCACTTAGGGCCTTGCCACCCAAACCCTTGCCACAACAGAGGGGCATGCGAGATCAGTGAGACCTACAGGGGGGACACCTTCATTGGATATGTCTGCAGTTGTCCTCCTGGCTTCAGTGGGGTTCACTGCCAACACAGTAAGTTGCACCCCAACTTTTTGTGGTGAATGAAACATACCGTGTCACCTTGAACCTTAGCCAAAAAAGAAAAAAGAAAAAGCTTTCATCAATACTTTACATATTAAAATACATTTTGCCTCATCTGTGATATGATGCTTAGTGTTTCTGAACGTACTCGCCGCAGGCGTTCTCTCAACATGTCAATTAGCAAGCGCCCGCTGACTCCGACCCCGACCCGTTACACTAATGATGCTGTTCCTCAAACAACACTGATATCAGATGAGTTGTTTGCTTACATGTAATCTCGTTTATTTATGAAAAGACATAACACAAAGGGAAATGGAAAAAGTCAGCGTATCGGTATCACATTATAATATTTGTCTCCAGCCAAAAGCAGTGCGGCGCTGGCAAGCCTTCTCATCATAATTCAGTTATTGTTTCCTTTTAAGCCCTCAGGGTTGTGGGAAGCTGATTTGAAATGGGCTGAATGCACTAATGTCTGCCAATTTTCCTCACAGTCATTACGGTTCAGTGCGAGAAAATGAGTGAGTGAGAGAATGGGAGATTGACAACTCTTCATCTGGAGAGACAAACAATCGTATTAAACGATAAACAGACATAAATAATTGCTGCTATAGAATGGCAGACATGCCGGGGAAAATGATCATCTCCCACACCTTGAACTGCAGGCTGACAACAAGCAAGCCAGATATGATTATTGGATTCAGGTTTTTGAATTAGAATTTTAATACATCTGGGTTTTTTTTTTAGAAATAAAGATTGCTCAACATTTTAAATCAATTCAAAAGTGAATTCATCTATTCCAGTGTCCATTATAAACTTGAATCAAGTGCATGGCGTTTTTTTTTTAAGACTATTTTGGTATTCTTGATAACATACGTGTCCGCAATCTTCATACAACAGACCAAGTTTAATCACTCCTTAAAAGTGAATGACAGGCGTGTCAGAAATTACCTTTACAAATGCCTCAAGTGTAAAACTTAACAACTGTAAAATATATTTTTTTAAAAAAGCTCTCACTTTTAAATACCAATGTGTGTGATTGGATGCGGAGCCAGTGAAATTAGAAAGAAATACAAGAAACGCTACTTGGATTTTTTCTTTGGCGACAAGAAGTGTTCATTTTCACAACAGAAGGGTCATTGATCAACCACTGCTTGTCTCAGTTTCAGCTTTTACGCGACCGTATATTGTCTTGAAGACAGTTTTACGTATTTTTCACGCCGTACCGGTCTCACTATTTTATGAAATATAGCCACACACTTCAGGCTAAACCCATCACCAATTGATTTCAGCGAGGCATCCATTGTTGCTAAAATGTGTTTGCTGCTTAGCTATAATTGCAGAAAGTCTTCCTTTAATAAGGTTACATGTTCAGGCAATCAAGACTACTGAGGAGCACGGTCGTAGTTCAACATTAAACCAAAGACAAATCCAGAGTTTTAAAAGCGGTTTTGTAGGCTACCCGAGTTCTAACACACTATCATGTCTGGCTTTTACCACATTTGCTTTACTGCTCTGTCAGAGCCAAATCCAATTTCACACCTTTGAACATTATCCTTAATACGTGCATTACACATCCCGCTTGTTAGAGCTACTTTGTGAAGCTCGGCTACAAATGTGTCACACGTGGACGAAAAAATAACTACAAGTCATCTTGCGTTTTCTAAATGGACTGTACTGCCAAGGTTCAAAATAACTTTC
The DNA here is from genome assembly GCA_901007745.1 of Hippocampus kuda. Lineage (NCBI taxonomy): Eukaryota > Metazoa > Chordata > Actinopteri > Syngnathiformes > Syngnathidae > Hippocampus > Hippocampus kuda. The sequence goes on from CAAKHF010008146.1 coordinate 16,729, forward strand.
AAAATAACTTATTGGAAGAGATTTTTTTTTTCTAATCACTGACTTCTTTTGAGGTGCAATCCAGCCATTCTGAAGAGTATTCAGGTGACCTGAAGTAAAGGGTTTAATTCAACAATAAAAATTTAACAATATAACGAGGGAGTTGTAAGGATGCAGCAATTGAATATTTTACCAAGTGTTTGAGTATCCTACTGACAATTGCATCGAATCATCAAATATTTAAATATAAAATGCATGATTGCTTGATTAAAGAGCAATTATTAATACAAATGAGAAAAAAATGTACTTAAATACTGTCATTTTACATATACGGTACTGTAACTTGTCACCATGGTAATAAACAAGACAAGTTTGCCGGCAGTCGCAACTCACAAAGGCCTAGCTCTCTACAGGGCTAATGTTATAGCGCTATCATATAGTGGGCTAATGTTATATTTGTCAGGTGCATTATGACTCTCACTGATTTGCGTAACGTTCATATTTACAGTGCTTCAGGTCATACGCGGCTTCACACTGGCGGAGAGCAAGGTCTGTGTTACAACAATTACACGCCACGGTTGTCACCTTGCGTTTTAATCTGGCATGCTCCCACACTTATGCCATCTTCCCGCGCCGTCATCCGACTCGCTTAGCTTCCACCTGGACATGTGTTGTGCCCCCTCGCAATTTTGATTTTCCCCGAGTCAATGGGAAGTGCAAAATGCTAATTTTTACTGGCAAACTGCAATGCAAAACGTCTTATTTTGACCCTTCCAGCTACGTATTTTCACTTACTTGTCATGTCTCTATATGTCTTTGACAGCTATCGGCTGACATTATACTCTGAAGGTAATGACAGTTCAAAGTCTCTGCAGACTTGTTTCACATCAGAAAGGTTTATGACATTCAATTTACTCAATACTTCCAATACATTTCCAGTAAGAAGAAATATGACTTACACCACCAGACAGCCCATTAGCTAATGTTGTGTATTAGCATTAAATGAGTGTTTCCAAGCTTACAGCTATTGGCTTTCCCAATTGAAGGTTGGCTCTAGTGTGACTGATGTCATTGTTTGAGTCTTTATTCTCACCATCGATCATCTTTTGTAATAGTGCGTGTCATGAACCACCGTGACAACAGAGCTCGCGCACCGTTATCGGGAAAGGAGTCAAACATCGTAATGAACTGTCATGGCGTAAAGATAGAACGTGATTGCCCTGCCTGTCATGAGGTGCCAAAATATTTTAGGGGCGCATGCGCTAAGTTTATCAAGGACAAATGAAGCGTAGAATGATAGAGATTTGTCCACCGGCAAATGTGTGTTATTTTTTTTTCTTTTCTCACCACAAACTGTAAGTCGCGCCGAACATGGCAGTGACCTGTTGAACAAAAGAAATGAACAGCGCAACTTGAATTGCTGATGGTTGTCTTTTTGATGGCGGTTGCTGACGACGGAATTTTTCGCCATTCCTCTTGGAACACGGCAGTCAGGGCGGAACTGATAAGGACTAAATGTAGGAAACGTGAATAAGACAGACAGCGTATTTTGTTCATCGACAGTCGTTATCTCGGCTCCTGCCACAGGACAATCGGTCCGACTTAAATCTGCTGTGCGCCATGACTTTTAATCAATTCCCTTGCCACAGATCACAGGCTACCTTTCATCATTCTGTGCTGATGCACCTGTAGTTTTTCTCTTCATGTTCATTTATATCCGCGATAACGTTCGCCGCACTGCTGACATCTACTTGAATTTTAAGTCGGCTAAAAAAACAGTCAAATGAACTTTTCCGTTCACATCGCACATTGTAAGATCGTCATAATGACAACCGTGTTAATGCTGCATTTCAGACTTGTGGCGCGGTGGAAATAGTTCACACCAATTTCTATGCATAGAAGGTTGTGGTCAACAGCGAGCACCGCATCGACCTCATGTCTACTGTCTCGTAGGTCTTTTCACTCTTAATCGGAGTGCAAGTACACGAGAATCTCACGTTATTGCCAATTCGGACAGCTTTTGTCCATGTTGATCAATGACAAGCTATAGAGTTGATTTCATTACATGTACCAAGGCTACTTCATACCACCATGATCGTAAACGTCGTCATCTACATGCATTTGCAGAATGGTCAGCTGATCTTGATCCCCTTTTACGGATCCTTTTTGCATCAAGAAGTTGGTGTACAATACTTTCATACTTAAAATGTTTTGTATCAGTTGTTCAGTCAATATAACAGTGAATTGGGATACCGGATACGATCTGGGCAGTGGTATAAATCTTGTGATTCTTGCATCTAGTCTGCTATTACATCAGTGTCTTGTCCAGGGAAACCAAGACAACGAGATTCATTTCAACTGCAATTGATGGAGAAACACCATTTGCTGATCTGTGATGGAGCGACTCCCCAAGCAGTGGGGCGCGGCCCCTCTTATACCATTTTTTTTTTTCCTTCTTGGGAGGGGTTAAAGTCTGACGCGCAACCTTGCACAGCAACGAACTCGTATAGCAACACTTCCAGATAGCAGGATGTGTGATACAAGATTACAGTTCATTATAAGATACAAGTTAACAATGTTCAATGTCAAATTTCTACGACATCAGCAGATGCATATGTTTTGGAAATGTGAACTTTTCAAACCAGAACCACAAACAAGGATAACATAAATTCTCACACATATTCCTTTAGCTGCTTTTCCTTCAGGAAATCGAATGTTGACGTTGTCGTAGTAGTTCAACGAAATATTCTATAACGTGTTAGTGTGTCCACCAAATCTGTTTGCTATTCATCCAAGCTGCCCAAAGCCATCATTTATTTAAGCAGTCAAGCTGAACTCATTTTGAGGGAAGATTTTAACCTCACCCTTCAAAAATGATGCTGCGGGCACAGGCTTAGCTCAATTGATTAAGATGTACAGCTAAAAAAAGTTTGCGGAAATGTTTACTCAAGGAAAAAAAAGTTGCGATGTAAACAGGCTGAAGAAATACTTGTCCTGAAAAAGTTTCAGTCAGGGTGCCTTGGGTATGTTCTTGTTTTTTTTTTCTACTTTGGGTCACAAAAGTTGTGAAGGATAATGGATATTATGGTAATCTGCTCACCAGTTTTGTTCTGCCTGTGCTTTGGTGACAGCTCTGGCTGGAGGCATTAGGGTCTCTGTCTTTCTCAAAGCAAATCCAATAATGTAAATTCATCTCCGAGTTTGTGGTAAATATTATTTTTTTATGCGACTGATTCTGTTTTAGTTTATGGATTCTGTTTAGTTTATAGAAGCCCTGAGCGCAACATTTACTACAAAAACGCAGATTGCCTCATTGTCTTTTTTATTTTAACATTGATGTTACCGTTTGGTTTGTTGTTTTTTTTTTTTTTTTAAATCAAATAACATGGCTGCAACAGGCAACATGGCTACGTACAGAGAGGAGTTCGTTTACTCAAGCAGATTTTCTGTTTTTTTTTTGGGATTATGCTTCATAAAAGGCAACCGGTGACTTTAATTCTCACGAAGAAAAAGAGGTGCAGAATCATATTGACATTGTTCTCCATGTGACAAGAAAGGAGCAGGTGAAAAGCAATTTGCAGTCAATTACACGGAACTGAATTAAAAATGTGATTTTTTTTTTTTTTTTTTTTTTTCTGGGAAGGAATTTTCAAAAAAAGGTTTTATTAAGGGCGTCCCAAGAAACCAGAAATGTGTCTGCTTTTTTCGAGTCAACAAGTCCGGAGTCTTCATGGCATTTCTCTTGATGCCCCAACAATGCTAACCTGAAACCTGATAACATGATCGGCTGTTAACTGTAGTGACCGCTTTCCCTGAAAGAGTTAAACACCAACACAACACAGAACAACTGGAACAGTTCATATGCAAAAATATGGCAGATTCTCAAATGGTATTTTTTATTCAATCCCTTAATGTGACCTATACTGTAGAACCTTATGGCAGCTATTTTACAAAGTATAGCGCCTGATCTCTTTTCCAGGCAGCTCACCGCACTTAAATCAGCGACTATATCACGGAATAATTTTTTTGTCAGGGTAAACATGGTTATAGGTGACACTGATAGTCACATGTAATATATGTTTTAATTATAACCAATACCCATGAAACAAAATACTGTCAAAGTGTTTGGGCGTGTAACCACTTGAGGGAAGATTTTTTTCTTGTAGTCCAAGTGAACACACAGGCTTGCCGCTGTGCTCAATTATTGTGCGATAGATCTTTCGGGAGGACACGGCTGTTTTCTCCTACTGCATTAGCCCACCCACTGTTCTGAGTCTTTTCAATCTGAGGTCAGATACATTTACAGCAAGACATGAGATTTTAATGTGAAAAGTTCCACAGTTGACCAAATAGCTCAAGAAATGACCGCAGTTACACAGCCGGACCTCAAGTCATCTTTGAACATTAGCTCACAGATTGCCTGTGAATGGTCTCTCAAATCAAACATGGGAACATAGCTCAGGTTAGCTCATTTAATCTGGTTGGTGAAAAAAAATAAAGGTAATAATCGGTTAATAACAACACACTGAAATGCATTGCCTGGAGGGATGGAGAATGCTAAAATGGACAGAAGCATTGCCAACAGACCTGGAATAACTGGATGTAGTGGCATCAACTAGGGTTCAGGCTTCTGGGAGTTGCAGATGCGGTCATTAGCATGAGCACTCTCACTCTGTAATGGGCCACGGTTAAATTACTCTGACAGAAATGTTCAGTTTTTTTCCTCATGCCTTCTGAGCTGCTAATTCACTTTACCATCCCAATTATCTTGTTGTGGCTGAACACTAACCTGCAATGCAGATGGAAAATGCTGTGTTGGTGACCTTTAGCCCGGTTAGCAAGCTGGTCCGTTAGTCTTTCCTGTTCTTAGCACCACTCTCCTTAGTCTGGACAGTGCTGCTTTTAGCCACCATTGGAGAGCTATTATCAGATCGGATGTCTTTGAGTTCATAAGTTGTTTTTTTTTTTTACTTTTCTCCAACACAGAACATCACCAGATAATTTTTATTGTTTTAAATTGTTTCGACTGATCTAGTGGTTGTTGGCCTTCTTTGTCAGACCCATTGCTAATACCGCATATTCCTCACTACAAGGCGCTTCGGAGTATAAGGCGCACCTTCAATGAATGGCCTATTTTAAAACTGTTTTCATATTGGGCGCATCGCATTATAAGGCACATAGAATAGAAGCCACAATAGGGGCTGCAGTTACATCATGTATCCACTAGATGGAGCTACACTGAAGAGAGTACAATACAATACAATACAGCTTTATTTATGTAGTGCTTTCACAAATGCTGTAGCTCGAACTTAACAGAACATTTAAAATACTACGTCCAAGAAATCAGAATATTGGTCCATATATAAGGCGCATCATATTATAAGGCACAATCTTTTGAGAAAATTTAATGCTTTTAGGTGCACCTTATACCGTGGAAAATACAGTCTTTTAAAAATGACGTTTTGTATTCCACACATCGCCCTTGGTTTTTGAAAAACGGATGTGTAAAATGTACTATTTTCAATAACATTCTCTGGAAAGTTTGTTGTCTGAAAGAATGCTGGAATTTGATTCCACATGGCTGTCAAAAAAAAAAGAAAAGAAAAAGAAGGTGGTAATGGAGGTGTAAAATCAGTCAGCCAGCCAACTCCTCCTTTTCAAAGAAGCCATTAAAAAAGATGCATTTCTTCAACTTTTCCTCTACTTTTTACCTTTTTTTTGTAAAGAGGTTCAGCCGACGTGTTTAATCCCCCTTGGCTTTAATTCAGCTACACTGTGACCTTGTGGCCTCTCCAGGAGCGAAGTACCCGCAGGACCTGGAAGATGGTGACGGCATCATCTCAGAGGAATTTCTAAACCCTCACACTCAATTCTGCCGTCGGCTTATGTCTGGCTCTAGCAGCCACAACGACACACTGATAAAAGCTCGACCAAACAATCCTGCATTGAATCTCGACAATCGAATAATTAAGGTGCTCACAGGAAAGAGGTCAGAGATGCACTTTGTAAAAATACATCTACTACGTAATCCTAAGCGTTCAGAAAGCATAGAACTTCATGTAAATAATTCGTACTTCCGCCAGAATACGTTTACAATACTTTCTCTTCTCAAGTCATATACTTGAGCAGAATTCAAAGACAAGGTCAGCGAGGATATTTTTTGAAAAAAAATCAAAGTCAGAGCGAATTTCGTCTGGTGAAAGTGCTGAAGCATCTTAAATTGACAGCATCAATATTAAACTCTTCATAAATCTTCCGGATGCCAACCTCAATCAAGAATGTTTTAAAATCGATAAACTATTGCTGAGTCAGGAGTTTCCGAGTCTCAATTCGTTTTGTTTTGTTTTTTTTTTTTTCAAAAGTAGCTTTTATGTGTTTTTGCTTCCCATTGAAAGTAATGACTGAATACTGCAATTGCAACATAAAGGCACTGACTTTGCCTGCCAATTAGTACACTGAAAATCAGTTGACCTAAAGACGGACTCTTTTTTTTTTTTTAATTTCAACATCAAGACATTTTTAGAAATGCGCTGTATGGGTCTGAAAAAATTGACAATTAATTGATTGCAATTGTTGGACACGAGGCCACATTTAGTTTTCATGACCTACACATTCAGACTGTCCCTTACACAATCACAAGTATGGCGGAAGGCGGGGGGGGACGACACATGGAGTCTCTAACCAAAGAGCCATTTGAACCCGTTTCATCAAAGAAACCACGGGAGCCACAAACCCTTTGGACATCTAAAATATAAGATTAATTTTCAACTCCTTTTTTCTGTTCCTTTCCGCCGGAGACACCCGTTTGAAGCGGCAATATGTCAGCGCCTTCACCAAATTGGATGTAGCCACCCTATTAGTCATAACATCAGCAATTAATAAAATTGAGTGATGCGTATTTACTGTAAACATTGTCTGTGGTAATATTTGCAAAGGGCACCATTCAAGACAGTGACAAGTGTCGCGCAGAGTATGGTAAGCATAAAATATATCGAGCAAAGTAAATGCTGTCTCAAGGCCAATAATAATAATTCTCCACCCCCCAAATGCTTTTTATGCCCTTTAAGTCTGAGGACGGAGATGACTCCAAAATGAAATGTCTCCTTTTGACAAATATTTTCCTTTCAGAAAAAAAGATTTTCGAGCGTTTGTAATTCCCTCGTTCATTCCATCAACATTATATTGCCCACTCCAAAATGTTGCTCTTTTTCTCCTCATTTGGTGATTGTCACTGCCGTTGCATGACACTCACGTGAACGGTGACAGACACTTCTTCCTACACATCGTCTTGTAAAAATATGGCACGTTAGACTTTGGCTCCATATGTTATGATCGAGCGTCACTGTCTAAGTGTCATCAGTGTGTTTGGCGCAGTATAAAACATACTAGTTTCGGTGCAGTTTTGTTTTGCATGTGAAAACTAAGCTGCAGACAAAAAGAATGAAATCATTTTAACGTTAGATGGAGGTGAAAAAAAAAAAGTTTCCACCCTCGAGCTCCCTTGTGAGCATGAGGTGCTCTTTCATTTGTGCCGAAGTATGAGCAGATCTTTCACGCCAGTACGATATTGCAAAAAAAAAAAAAAAATGGAGGAAAGTATCTCTTTGGAAAGTATTAAATGATATGTGCATATTCATCAATTGCAGTCAGAAAAGAAGCTGCGTTATGAGCAACCCGGGACATATTTGTGTTGTTTAGCTTCCATCACCGTCTGTTATTCAGGTACTTACCGGAGTGAAAGCTTTTATGAAGTCTCACTCACCCAATGCAAAAATCATGTTATGCCTTTTATGCGGACTCCATATAAAAATTAAATGACCTTCAGTCCAAGACATCAACATTTAAATTATCCTCTTAAAACGTCTTTAATAAAGTCTTCTGTCATTTTGCTAATTAAACCGATGATATAGAGTACATGGAGTTCACCGAGTAAAGTCATTGGGCGTCTGTTTTTCATATCATCCCCTTAATGAATTCATGCTGTTATCAAGAGAATCGCAAGCTTTTTTTCTGTATCGAATCCAGCGTCTGACTGCTGGACCACCGTGAAGCACATCAGCAGGGAGGCTTTTTCCAGGCTAAACTCTCACACTCTAAGGAAGCGGGATGATTACTTCAAATAAGGTTTTGAGTATTCAGGGTCAGAGGCTAATTATATTGTCTGTCTCATTCATGACAATCACCGAACAAAGAGGTCCAAGCAACCTTCCAAGCCTGAAGGTCAAGAAGGATCTGCTTGCTTCTTTTATGAAACTGAGAAGTGGCTTGCTATGGGTGGCCTTAACGTAAGATAAGATCAGAAAACCTTCATTTGTCTCACAATGGAGACACGTAGCCAGCGTTATGGACTTTATCTGAAGACACTCTTCCTACTTAGGGTCAGCGTTTACCTTTCTGGGAAACAATTAATGGAAGAAATGCTTAAAAATGGATTTTGTGTCATTAATCTAGTGGTAGAGTTGGTGAACTAAAATTTTATGAATTTTTGAGGATTCCCCCCCATTCCCCCCCGCGAAAAAAGCTTATGTTGGGATCAAATGTAATTTTGTAGACATGGTTTATACAAACAAAACATGTTATGATTTCAATGTATCACAAAGGGAAACTATTAAAATGTTTGACTTGTTTTCTCTTCAATAAAAGCCATGCATTGTTTTACTTTGTTTGGTCTCACAATTCCATCTATATGCTAATCTAAAGTACTCTTCTACCGTGACCTGGATGAACCGGAATACAGTTTCACTCTGGCCATGTGTCCGCAGCAGCTGCAGGCAGGCACCGGTGAGGTCATTGCAGCCCAGTAGAAAGGTCACCACTGACCCATACCGTTGCAGAGCTTCGGGCGTGCTCCTGCTCCCTGGACACACCACAGCCAATTTACGCTCACAGCCGGCCTCGGTTCCTGACATATAGCACTATTCATTGCTCTCATTATTGTCCAACGGAGACACTTTCCAGAGAATAATAGGAGGTGAGGCAAAGAAAGAGACATTCCAGTGAACTGATGAGAGCTCCTTTAGAGTCGGACCACAGACCAGGAGAGCAGCTGTTTTATTTGTTTTCCCCTCACTCATACCCTTGACCAAAGCGTACGGTTGTCCCGCATCGTATTGCGTTTCACTTTTTCCACGGCTTGGTCTTACTGCTGACTCACCAATAATAAAGCATGAGCGAGGAGGAAAAAGTGGGTACAAGACAGAGAATGGCGAGTCGGTTTGGGATCATTTCACACTTGTAAAGGAAGATAAAGTGCAATGTGTCACCTACATTGGAGAACTAGCTTCCAAAACCGCATGACTACGAGCCAGCACAGTTACTCAAGCTCATTTAATCGAGTTTACCACCACTAGTAGGAATGTGTTGTCATACCCTTGCATTTTTTTTTTCATAAATGGGAACAAAATAAACATAAAGCACATTCATACACTTGCTGTTATGGCCACAAGTGATCCAGGGACTCAACACACAGATTGGCGAACCTGAGCTAACAGCAGCTAACCATCCAATAATTTCCACATCACTCAACGGACCAGGCCCCAACTATTAAATCCACACACATTCAAATTCACAGATACTTCAGTATAGAAAATCCATTCATTCATTTTCAACAACACTTATCATGAACAGGGTTGCAGGGAGTTGCTGCAGCCTATCCCAGCTGACTTCGGGCGGAAGGCAGACTACACTCTGAACTGGTCGCCAGTCAGTCGCAGGGCACACATAGAGACAAACGACCATTCACACTCATATTTGTCACTGAGTGGGAACCGATCCCACGCTGCCCACACACTAATCCGGCGTGTGTACCACGAGACCATCGGCAACAACGGTATAGAACATGAGGATGGTTAACCCAAATGGACTAAAACAATACCTGCACCTCACATGCATATTTTGCCTTGGTTCTAATGCATAATGCTAATTAAAAATATAGAGAGAAAAAAATAAATATATGATTTTTACTTCGTCAATTTTCATCTATCTCTGGCGGTTCTGGAACATAAATTTGTTTGTCACAAAGAATGACTGTATAAATAAATGGCTGGATATTTTTTACTCAGTTCATTGCTGAAAGCTTTCAGCATGTTCTGGTATTGGTGTTATTATTATTCGGATTTTTTTTTTTTTTTACATTTTATTTGATCGTACAGGATAATAGAAGAGAGCACATTCAAACACACGCACGTCTCCTGAACTGGTTCATTTAGCCGATCACTGGCTGAGCGTCTTTCCCTTCCATTACATCTGTCTAGATTCCTGCTCGGTCTGTCATGCTGTCACTCTTTCACCGTCTCCTTTTCATTCACTACTTTTACTACATTCCTTGAGGCAATCA
>CAAKHF010008146.1:27063-72876 GCA_901007745.1 Hippocampus kuda
CCCCCCCCCCCCCGCCCCCAACCCCCACCCCCTTATGATTTTGAGGTAGTGAAGTCCTGCTCCTGATCTCCTTGGGGGCTTATGGCTGCTCATAAAATGGAGGTAAATGGTACAAGTGCTCTCACTCTGCTTTCTTCTGTCGTGTGTTGGGCTCCAGGCTATTTTATTGGCTTGCCTATAACCTCCGCATTTGAACCGAGTGATAAAAAAATAACGCGTGTTATGAACTTCAAGGAGTAACTACAGTGTTGCGCAGTGCTGTGGTGAAATAATTCTGTCGCCGTGTGTGTGGGGGCGCCGTTTTCATTTTTCTTCCACCTACCAAGGACTAAGGCCTGAGTAAAATCAATACAGCACACTTCTGTTCCAATACACGGGTCTCGGTATTGGCGTGTATCTTGTGAGCTGTACCTTGATCAAAAGTCACCACAAATCTGCTTTTTTTTACACAAAGGTGAAACACTAACACTGGTGTTTATTTCAAGTATGGGCTCAAGTGTGTAAATCCATTGATTTAAAAGTGTTAAAATGTGAAACGACTCGAATTTTGTCAGTGCCTGGACTGCATGTTTATTTCTCAAGTTAGAAACAGTTTTTTTCTTTTTTTCTGTAAAGTCACACAAACGGCATCCGTGAATCAAATGAAATGGAAAACAGTGATGACCTCAAAATGAATTTAAGTGAAATGAACAAATTCAAGGGTCTGCTGAATCAGATTGAACATAATGGTACACTAAAAAGCTGTTCTTTGTCTTCCTTCCTTCCTTTTTTTTTTAAATACTGACCAAGAATCACATTTTTTTGACACTTATTTAGGCATAATTAAAGGCAAAACAAGCATACAAGAAAATATTGGGAACTGTCCCCTAAATAAGCATTCAGAATCACAATTTCTTATTTTTTAGGATCCCACTCTTCATTTTCACGACAGTATTTTTGAAATTCAAACCTACTGCCCATGGTTCTGTCCACAATACTCAATTTGCATATCTACAGCCTGAGTTTTCATGAGTTCTAATTTAAATGTAAATGTCATTCCTGCTAATCTGTGGTTGTGTTTGTTTGTGTTTTCAGATATTAATGAATGTGAAAGAGAACCATGCAAGAACGGGGGCCTTTGCACCGACCTTGTTGCAAACTACTCCTGCGAATGCCCCGGAGAGTACATGGGGCGGAACTGTCAACATAGTATGTACATGCTTTTGTTCTTCATCTTGAAATGTTTGTTTTTTTTCTTCATCCAACCACTTCACACCGCACATCTGATGTTGCCGCTAATTGCGGTGGTGACCACATAACAAGCTCAGGTTCTTTCATTTTCGTTTTGTTTATGTCGTAATGAATCATTTTAATCCCAAAAAGAAAAAAACTATTACGTCGAAACACAAGATGTTTATTAAAAAAACAAAACAAAACAAAAAAAACCATAAAACCCCCAAGCATAAAGTCATGACAATATGTTCAAACGTTACAATGCTGGTGACTCACAACCAATTTGTTTTTTTTTTGTTTTTTTTTTGCTAAAGTGCTCCCCTTGGCTGTGCAGAGAATGAAAGAGAAAGCGAGAGAGTGCTTCTGTCTTTTCACAAGTGGCTTTCTCTTTTTACAAAATACTCAGTCGCTCAAAAGGAACTTAGTGTGTTTATTATGCTTCTTCTGAGGATTTTGCCGACTCACTGTAGGAGCAGATTAGGATTAATGTTCCGGGCGACTCCGAAACGTGAGCCTCCGCTCCACTGTGACTCGCAGATGTATTCATCTGCTTTTCTATCTCACAGCGCGTCGACAGTTCACAGAAAGCATTCCCAGTCTACTTTGCAGGTGCTGCTTGTCTGGAGGAGAAGATATGCTTCTCCTGTATTCAAATATATCGAGCTGTGTTCCAGGGGTTACATTTCACTTTTCTATCTCTGTGGTTTTCCAAATCATATATTTCATGTTTGAAGTACAGTAAATATGACACGCAAGCAGTGTGTGTGCGGTATGTGTGGCCGCAGAGGGCAGGACCCCAATCCATCCATTCCTATCAATTTCACTTACGCCATAAAGTATTTAAAAAAGTAAAAGAATTTAAAAAAAAAAAGCTTTCTGTAATTGCGGCTTGCGATCAGAGCCGTTGCGATATATCTATTTTTTGTTGTTATTCTCAATCACTTTCTTTCATCTGAAATTCATCGATAGCACTGGCAAAGAATTGGAATATGGAATGCCGGGAGAAGCATTTTAAAACGGTATGCTTGAACTACGATTGTGATGTTCATGCATTTCCTTTTTCGCAACCCCCCAAACTCTTGGATCTACTTTATTTTAATGTTTCCTTCATTTTTCCTAGATGCGTTGCGTTTGCGGTAACGGTTGATCGCGGAAGGTTGGTTGACTTGAAAAGTAGATCTTCGGTCAAAAATGGTTGGGCACCACCGCCGTAAGACAAACAGGTGTTTTCCGTTGACACCTGCTGCCTGGTAGATGCGGTTATTATTTTATTCATCTCCCCATCTGCTGCGTGCTCATTAGTAATGCTGCGCTAATTTATTTAGGCTGTAGGTAGGTTTTGCGTGAGATGGATTCAGCTGTCACAGCGTGGCGGTGCTGCCGTTAGTGATGCGGGCTGTCGCGAAGCTGATGTATGCACAGGGGCCAGCAGGCCAAGGCTTGGGGGCTGGCTGCCTCTGCTGCTCTGATAGACGACTGGCAGGCACATCATTAAGAGTGCCCACTCATGTCTGCAAGGTGAGAAGGACCACGGCTTTGCAGCAGCATGTTGTTAGGTGACGGCTTGTCGGCTGCCCAACATTTAAACGGATAGAAAATGGTGCTGGAGAAATTGTGAAAATGACACGGTGGCAAAAAAACAGGTGGGCGTGTTGAATGGGTTTCAAGGGTTAGTTGACGAAAGATTGTTTGTGGTCTCCTAAAAATTTGATGAAAGATGAGTTGAAGTCGTTTCATCAATGATGTCATTGATATATATATATTTTTTCAGATCAACCAGTGAGTGGTTACCCTAATCCAAAAACCATGTGGCAAAACAACCAAATTGTTGTGATGCCGGTGATATGTTATAAATGAATAGAGTACTACTTATCACACATTAGGTGCCGTGTTGGCTAGAACACTTTGACGACAGAGATGATGCTTCACTTGGCGCTGCTCTCGTTCCTCGCTGCCAGTCCCTTAATCCCGCTGGTATGAATATTTTAAGACGATCAAGGATCGGAATGCTAGTGGAGCTAACCGCTATTCTCGTCCACAAACAGCTTATTTCCGTCCTCTTCGTACCCGTGCGGCCGTATGATGACTGTGTGGTCTTGTTGGCCAGACATTTCGCTGCTCCACAGAGTGTTATACACCAGTGACAGCAGCAGACGGGTAAATCAACAGTCCGCTGTAAATCGGAGGCCAAGATGCCAAAAACTCATGAGGTGTGATTAGTTGGCGTCCAGTTTTAAACGTCGAGGCGGAGCACTAAAGTTGAGGAGACAACTAAATTGGTTCAACCCTTAACCAGTGTACGAGTGGCTTTCTTTCAGCCGGAAAAGTGCAGGTTTATTTCCTGTTTGTACCTCAGTAATTTGAGCAGATCACTGAGTGAGTTGAGGTTCTTTTGATGCTGCATCATAAGTGCGAATGAGCCACTTAGTTTCCTTTTGTGGGCAGATGCCATAATTACATGAGGCAACATAACATATTTATCAAGGCTGGTCTAACCATTAACTAATTAGTGCGCCTGAGCATACATTTATCAAATGGAACACTGAAGCCCATAATCATAAATCTGAATTACTGTGTGTGTGTGTGTATACAGTATATATATATATATATATATATATATATATATATATATATATATATATATATATATATATATATATATATATGAGAGAGAGAGAGAGAGAGAGAGAGAGAGAGAGAGAGAGAGAGAGAGAGAGAGCTTGTTCCATCTCGAGACAGATCGGTAATTTCTGAAGGGGAATTTATTGCTGAAAGCAAATTTTGCTGTAATTAGCTATTGATTTACAAATGTATTTAATTGAATTCATCACTGCCCTGAGGTATGTACTTCTGTTTTTGCGTCCCTTTGTTTTTTTTTTTTTGTTTTTTTGAGAGGCTTTATAAAAACACCCTGTAGTCACTACAGTGTAGTGAAACGTGAGTCCCTCAGATTGTTTAGAGGGTCAAATGAATTGACTTGGAAAATTAGATGAATAGTGGAATCCCGCATAACCCGCCGACATTCTCTCATCCGTCTGGAACTATTGAGTCTCGCACACACACGCACCCACACACCCACACACACACGCACCCACACACGCACACACACAAGAATTGTCGTCTGAGTTGAGATGGACTACCCGTTTTGGAATTATCAAAATTAAAAAAAAAACTTTTCACTGGATAAAGCACACAGATATTCCTTGCTGTGTGTCTCCATTCTGTCCACCGAGGACAGCTCGGAGACATTGTTGTTTTTGAAGCCCACGTTTTTTTAAAGGGTAATTTGCTGTATTTTTATTTGTACTATAAAAATGTGAATTTTTCTATCGTGACGATAAAAATGTGTTTGATCCCCCAGTGTGTGATTGGGGAAGTGGGAGGATTTCTCCACATTTTTCTCAGTCATGAAATAGTAATAATCATAATAATAATAATTCCTTCGGGACAAAGTCTGACTGTCTCTTGTTGATGACAAAGTTGTCACAGTTGTCAAAGTTGTCAAACTTTGAACTCAAAGTGGAAAAATATTGCATTTTGTCAAGATAACATATTAGGACCAAGAGCTCAATTTTCATGCTCAGCGCAAGACGAGCGGAAAGTGCGGTGTAATTGTGCGCATGAGTGGAGATTTTGCACCATTTGCACTGTTGTAAGTCCAGAAAAGTGTGTTTTTACAAATGTATAATTTTGTCTGATGTACTTTTAAGACCAACGTGACATCATTTGCTGCAGTTGTACGAGCTGTACTTTGAGAGCTGCAACATGACCGATATTCCTCTGTGTGTTCTTCGTTCAGAATGCTCTGGACCACTGGGCATGGAAGGCGGCATAATCTCCAACCAGCAGATAACAGCATCCTCCACCCACCGGGCTTTATTTGGCTTGCAGAAGTGGTACCCGTACTTTGCACGCCTCAACAAGAAAGGTCTGGTCAACGCATGGACTGCAGCTGAAAATGACAGATGGCCGTGGATTCAGGTAAATACACATTACACTCCAAAGGCCGAACGCCAAGCTGAGTCAAGGCTACTAAAGATGAGTCAACACGCAGTTTGGTTGTCTGTGCTCGGCGGAAGCCGTCTTTATTTAAAATGGCAACGCTAATACTGTAAAGGGGTTTTCATATTTATTTGTTTAAGTATACATTCTTGCTGCGTTTTGATGTGCGGGAATCCATTTCTTGGAGTCACCTGGGTGGTATATTTCAGCACTGGCAACTAACTCACCAGGGATGGCTTTGGTACCTTCAAACAGCTGAAAAAGCTGAGCTAACAAAGACTTAAATCAACTGCAAGAAGAGTCGAGAGTTGTGGTAGGACAACGAGTAGCAGCTCACAATTGCTGAGCATCTGACAGTTCCTCGCCGGGAAGAGTATCACCGTGCTGGACCAACCTCCCTTCTCTGTTTTGTCAAAGGCTGTCAGACTCGCAGTAGCATAATTATAGAGCAGCAGCTATAAGATAGATAGCTAGACAGATCGATACCTCAATTGAAAGCTAGCTAGCTAGCTAGATGCTCGTCCCCTGAGGTAAATTGGATATATAAACAACTCTATGCAAATTCAGTCAAAGCAGAAAGTTGGGCTTTTGGTCTCCATCTTGTGCCACCGCACAGATTTACACCAACGTTTAGTTGCCACTTTTAGGTCATAAATCAACGCGGTGGTAAACTAACGGGATGCTTCGCTAGCTACCGTCTCTCAGCGACTGTACTGTGGTGTAAATGACGCATTTGTGCTAGATATCTTTAGCCCAACAGAGCAATATTATTTTTTCTTTTTTTTAATGTTACTTCATCTTCTTTTTTTTATGCCTTGGCATATAAGTGGGCCATTTTCTTTTGCAGGACATGCTTCAGCCTATTGTCTAGACAACTACGATACTGTCTAAAGAATTTGTCATGCGTCTATCAACCCGCCTGTGCAATGGAGAAACAGAAATGGTATCTCAAGACAAATGACACAATAACAAAAAAGGGATTTGTCGAAGAAACTCATGAGGCAAAGGCAACATTAACGAGAGACGAGGTGCTTGGCACATGCAGAGGTTGAGGAGAACAGGACATCAAACATTCAGGCAGTTTGTTTGGCTTTAATGATGTCATGTGGGATGTTGAGCGGCATGCTGTAGGCATTGTGTGTTTCTACATGTGGGTTCGGATAATTGGGACATGAGCAGACATGTATCGTTGGATCACGGGTTTGGGAATATTCTGGGCCTGCTTTTGTATTACAAAAACCATTTGGCAGACTGTATTTGGATGTCTGGAATGTGACACAGGTAATACTGACAGATGACAACCTTGTCTGTGAAGGGATTTGATTCTTCCGGCTATTGGAAAGTGTTGTTCTGATGCAGTGTGCGTCTTTGGGAGCTAGTCAGTGGAGCTCTCTCCTCTGAACCTCGACAAATGAATCACAAAAGCAACAGACTTTGAATAATACATCACAGCCTTGCCTACAAGCTTGCATGCACTGTGTTTGTTTGTGTTGGTTCATGCACTTGTTTCTCTTCACACATCTATGCAATGCGAGTGTCATTTTTTTTCTCTCCGCAGTCTTTTCTACAGTTAGCTCACACGTAAAAATGCATGTGAACACGCCGGGGAAATATACTGCAGCTCTGACCAATATCAGCAAAATATGGTGTCAACCAGCACTGTTGAGAGAATCAAAAAACTCCAAAGCGCATGAGAATGTCTATGCATCATTGAAAAGGTGTTAAACAGTCAAGATGATTCTAGGCACGCATCACCATTGACCATCGAAGCCGTGGCGCAACGAGATGAAGGTCCTGTCTGCAGTGTCCCCGCGTTCGCCACCGCCGTCAGCACCTGAGACTTGTCGCCATGCACCTCAGCGCGATGCCAACTTCAAAATAAAAGCCAAACAGTAATACCGTATCAGGATATTGATGCCTTAAGTTTCATTCATGCTGAAGCTAGCCTTAGGAAGCAATCGTTGCTGCTGCTGACTTGACTTTGACTTTTTGACTGCAGGCTGGCCTGCTGATAGTCACGCTTGGAACAAAAATTCGCACTGAGGCAATCAAGTCAGTCGGGCATGTGACTTTTTTTCACTCCACATGTGCAATTGCACACCACTTATATGCACACCACTTATATGCACCCCCTGGGCTTAACCACTAATTATTTTAAGCATAACACTCTCGATTTCAAATTTCTGCCTCATCTCTCTGACACTCTTTTCATTTCCAGGACATTCCTAACAAACACTTTCTCTTCCTAACGAACTCTACCATGCACCACGGTAAAAAATTTGAACGCCGCCCCAACGTTCAAAGTCCCAACTTTCATGGTCTAGGTTTTAGGCTCTCCTCTTCTCTTTCTGTCTCTTTCTACCTTTCCTCTGTCTTCGACCTACAGTAGCTTGGATTTCCACGGGTGCCCTGTAGGTTAACAGTGCCGAAGGTGACAGATTTGCTTTGGAATTCTTCGGATGAACGCTCATGATCGTAATCATTTGAATCCTGATGCCCTTCCTGACGCAACCCTTGAGATCTACAGTTTACACTGGCTTGTGTCCATCGCAGGTCTCTACGGGACATTTGAAGATGCTGCATTTGTTGAATATACACACACTAGGCAAAATCGTGGGTCAATAAATATTAGTATTATTAGTATATTGTATAGATGGATGACGACAGTGGAACCTCACTACAACATACCTCGAGGGACATAACGAATCGCTACATTATAACGGTAGTTCGTTGTGTCCATCTCTAACAAAATGTCCGCCAACTACGATGTATAATACAGTATGAACACCTATAGATGTAAAACAATGAACATGGAACACAGTATAAACCTGTCGCTTACAAATACGTGAATATGAAGAAAAAAAAATACTTTATAAGACGTGAACAACAACAACTGTAGCGTTCCTACTTCATCTCTGAAAACATTCAGTCAGCAAATGGCACCCGCCATAGGCAACTTCCAGTGCCGCCGACGTCTGGAAAGCTCCCTTTCCAAAGTGAGAGACAACTTCAGCCTTCACGAAGAGCGAGATTTGCTTCCGTTTACCAGATATTTTCAACTTGTTCTTTTTTTCATATACATATATATATTTATATATAGTTTTTTAATCAATCAAGCAGATGTTACATAGAAGAGTATGCCCCAAAAAAGACAAATTTAGGCTTATCGTACCCTCAAAGTGACCAATGTTTCTTTCAAACTAGGTCATGCATGCAAGCCTGCAGACCAAGGTCTCCACAGGATGCTTCCAAAGATGCCTCACTCAAACAAATGTATGCATCACTATTAGCACTGAAGTGTCAGAGGTGTGTTACTGAGCGCTCATTAAAAATGTGAAGGATCACCCCAATTACCTCGGCGGTGGCCTTTTACTAACAGAGCCTCTAATTAGCGAAAGAAGTATACGTCTCTGTGGAGGGGAAGTCAAAGAAGAAATGCCCTGAATGGGAAAGAGTGGGTCACTGCAGCTATGCGGCTCTAAGTAATGTCCTTATATATAATTAACTTAATAAGTTGCTTTAAGTTTGCCGGGAAAACCATATTTTTGAGTCCTCTGTTAAAACTGCAAGAAGTAGAACCATCGTAGCTCAGAATATCATATCGAGTGTAGACAAGGCAGGTGATAAAGGAATAAAATGAGCGGTTACTCTCATTTCGACTTTTTTCATTCACTGAACGGGCAATCTAGCTTGAACATGTTGGACCTTTTTGTAGCAAATTATATGTGGGAACTAGTTGAAGTCAGTGGCAATTGCTCTGGGTATGATTCATACTTTGTGAATGGGATCTTCAAAATTTTAAGTGACCAATTTTAAGTGCATTTCAAAAGTATTAGCTGATTAATATTTGAAGTGAGTGGTAATAAAGGGCTAGTGGGTAAGTAGTTTAGGATTTTGGGGGGGGGATTAATAAATTAAATTGGCATTTAGAAACTGCATTTTGTATTTCCTTGCATCTGTGTGATATTAAAATTGGTTTGATGAACTGAAACCTTTGTACGTGATAAATATGCAGAAATTAGGAAGGGTGGCAAATACTTTTTCACAGTGCTGTATCAATAAAGTATCTTTCTGTAGTAGAGCTGCGAGGGTATTTAGTAATATTATGGCGTGTATGCTTTTTTAAAAAAATTGTAATGTAAAATCCAATACATGGAACATGAACATCAAAGGAAAATCATTTAGACATTTTCAGAAAATTCAGGGGAAAAACAAAGAAGCTATTTAATGTGGATGCCAAAGAGAAAACCATGTGTGCAATACATCTGTGATGCACTAATAATGATCTTGCAGTATACTGAGTTTCTTCTCTTAACCTCTTCATTGGTAATTTACATGGGACCGTACTGGCAGTTGACACAGAAATGGCAGATTGGCTTTGGAATGGGAGGATTGATTAAATGTTCTATCTGATCACAGACTTTCTGAAAAAGATGGATAGCCCTGACAAGCCAGAGTCAAGAGGCTGAATTGATTTCTATGACTTCAATTGGTGCACTGAGCACCCGTGCAGAGTCCCTGCGAAGCCCGACAATTCTGGTATCTGCAACATTTTTTATTTATATCCCCCTGATTCCCACAGATAAACCTGCAGAGGCGAATGAGGGTCACGGGCCTAATTACCCAGGGTGCAAAGCGAATTGGAAGCCCAGAGTATGTCAAATCATACAAAGTGGCGTACAGCGAGGACGGGAAGACATGGAGAACATACAAAGTCAAGGGCAAAGATGAAGACATGGTGAGAAACACACATCCACAAAAACAACTGTCGACAACTATGTACAGGACAGTATCTCCGTTATTGAAGTAACACACAGCAGTAAGAGGCTGTTCAACTCACTCAAGGGCAGGGCAGAGGACAAGTTGAGAGTGCTGTTTAATTATCTCGCACACGATGCGCTTATCTTGCTACCTGTTACCCCCTTCACTTTTATGATTTTTTTTTTCCCCCATTCTATTTGTGGATGAGGAGAAACCAAATGGTCACAAAACGCTCTGTCTTTGCTGACACCACACTAACCCTATCCTCAGTTGGGCCATGCTCCGGATAATCCTGACCTCCAAAACTTTTAAAATGAAGACTTCTGGGCAAAAAGTCTGGGCACAGACTGTAGATAGTTGCTGTGGATTGGAACAACACGAAGAATAACGAGTACAGCATGAACACCACGCATTCAATCACCTTCACGTCAACAGTATTAGCTGGCGTACTAGCCAAAATAATATGCTAGCATAGACGAATGTAGCATCATAGATGAGTAAACAAATATATTTACACGGATAGTCGAAGTCATTCAGGTCACCTTTTGGCATTTTAACCCGATAATTAACATCAAAGAATATATGAAAATTTTCAAGCGCATTTTCTCATCAACTAAAAATGCTTGACAGGGAATGTGAAAGTTAGGCAAATGTACCATTTCACGGTGCATGAGTACTTCGATAAGGGAGTGTTGTCAAACTATCAGAAGAAATAGTTATATAAAAGGAGCACTAATTCAAAATACACTACTGTTCTTATGAATTACCGGCTCAAATAGTGCGAGAAATTGTCTCTTTTTGCTGCGCGTGGAGCTCATTGACCTTGAAGGAGAGCAATTTGCTCAGCGTTGAGTAGACACCAGAGACATTGGTGCCAGGCTGCTACATAATGGTAAAACTGATCTCTTCCAGTATCTCCTTGTCGCCCCCGTACGCTACATGTGTTTTCATCCCCTGTGACAGATTTTCCGAGGAAATGTTGACAACAACGCTCCATCGGCCAACTCCTTCACTCCACCCATCGAAGCCCAGTTTGTGCGCATTTATCCCCAAGTCTGTAGAAGACACTGTACCTTGCGCATGGAACTGCTTGGATGCGAGGTAACCGGTGAGTGAACAGATGACACACTTACCCGCTTTAGTTGGTATTTCTAATGGGTAATATACAATTAGGCAATCAGAAAACAGAAGTAATATGTTGTTGCTTTCTTCAGGTTGCTCAGAACCATTGGGGATGAAGTCCGGTCACGTCCAGGACTACCAGATCACAGCCTCCTCCATCTTCCGGACGCTCAACATGGATATGTTCACTTGGGAGCCTGGAAAAGCCCGTTTGGACAAGCAGGGCAAAGTGAATGCTTGGACTGCAGGACGTAGTGACCAGTCACAGTGGCTGCAGGTAAGGAATGACCCGAGCTCACTTGAAGCTGCACCAACACTTAAATATTATAATATTAAAAGCAGGGGGATGTAACACAGACATCCGCTTTTGAAAATATTTGCTCAAAGGTGGTGTTAGGTACACGACATCATTTAATGCAGGGGTGTCCAAACCGACGCAC
Source organism: Hippocampus kuda (assembly GCA_901007745.1). Classification (NCBI taxonomy): domain Eukaryota; kingdom Metazoa; phylum Chordata; class Actinopteri; order Syngnathiformes; family Syngnathidae; genus Hippocampus; species Hippocampus kuda. The sequence continues at coordinate 38,601 of CAAKHF010008146.1, forward strand.
TTGAGAAAAAATATATCATCCGCAAGTGGAGTTCTTGCAGTTCTTTCAAAATGTACTTCTAATTGCGCTCATCTTGCAAAACACCAAAGTAAAGAAAACTCCATCCATGCGCGCAGTCTCTCTGCTAGACTTGCACATAATTAGGACCCGGAATGTGGATCCAACTGCATTAGAATTGTGGTTCATACCTACTCGCTGTAACTATGATGCGCTGAAACAGTTTTTTTTTTGCATTCACTCGTCTTGCTGGACCTTCCCATCGTTGAATGAGGGCAGTTATCTTGGGCTTCAGCTGAGGTTTAGTCTCTCCATCAAAGCACTCATTCATTTGTTTTCATTACAGTAAGTGATGACTGGAAATATCTCATAAAATGGTGAAAAAAGATATGCCTCTAAGTGAACCATTGCGTCCCTCGCTTTCTGTTTAACAAGCCGAGTCCGATACATTTCAAAGTAATTGTCAATTTAGCAGCTTGCCTTCATTAGGATGATCTGTTGTGTTGCTGTTATCCCCTTTAAAAGGCAGAAAACGCTGACTTCTTTTCAAGTGAGCCCCCCTGCTCCAAGTTCAATCTGTAAAACCGATGCAGTGGGAATGGCAGTGTGGATCATCCTCCTCGGGAATTGAAGATCAGAGTGATTTCTTTGATTTATTGGCCCTACTGCTGTGCCTGCCGCTCCATGCATACAGCCTGTCCATGGATGACACCGTTCGGGTGTCATACTGGCTTATCTCTATGGTATTAGATTGTTTGGGCTCTATTCCGATATGTTTTTGATTACACTGAAAGGTTTTGTTCAGATTTGAGGTTAGGGGAGGGTGTGTGCCGGAAATAGACGTGTACTTCGGCTGGCCCCATCCCGACCGGAGAGCTCGGCTGAGCAAAATTGATTGTTGTTGGTCAAAGAAAACTTGTCTCATATTACATGCTGCGCCCGCAGGAATCTTTAGACGCTATATAGTTGCATTGCGAAAATCGATGCTCGCTGACAAGGGCCCTTTTTTGCGCACTAATACACAGCATCTGCTTTTAAAAGAGAGCACAATAAGACTCGTGCGCTGTGCGGCGCGCATTCCCATTTCACACTTCTACTACAATTGAACCTGACTAATCAAGTAGTGATCACTGCTGTTGGTATTCATTCTTCAACCTCAACCCATCAGTTATCTTTGTTGTGCCACCGCGGCAAATAATTGATTCTGAGCCACATTACGAAATTCGTTTCAACCTTACAAATTAATGAAATAAATCATCCTTAATGACAAGTTAAGCATTCCAATTAATCAAGGCACCCAGTGCTTTCCTTGCTGTGCACTGCAGGGTAGCTTCTCAGGCACGAATAGCAAACCGTACTCCTTGATGCATTCGGTTTCACTTTAAATGGGAGAACGAAAAAAAAAATCCTAGGATTTTACTGAGAATTTATTTTTTTTACATATATAAGTAGCTTTCCACACCCTGTGCCCTGTCGCACCGTTTTACAAATCTCACAGCACACCGCCAACAAAAAGTCAATAACTGAAATAATGACAATCTTACCTCATTTTACTCACACATTTACTCACCCAGCGTGATCCCGAACTTGTTTACTTGAGCACAAAGCTATTATTCTCGTGTATGAATTGCATCAGGTTGCTATGCAGCTTTTTCCGCACTTTCTGCCATCAGCAAAAATGTCTCATCACCTCAACAACGTCGACATTCTGCACCATTTCTGTCCATCACGGATAACGGACAGCTCCTACATGTGAACGCACATTTGAACAAAATCACTTGTCGAAACGCCGATCTCTTGTCTTTCAGTGAATGGAAACAGATTTAAAATCGATGGTGCCCCAAAAAAAAAAAAAAAAAAAAAAATCTCAAACGTTCAACAGACATGAAGAAACGTACGCCTGTTTGGGATTTGTCCAAGGCAGAATTATTTCAATCTGCGAGGAGAGGAAATCATCGTTCAAGATGTTTTAAAGAGGGAAGCTGAAGCTTGTCAGAGTGAGCTGCCAAATGCTCCAGCTGGTCTGAGAAGATTAGTTTATTATCCACTCGAACACCTCCTGACTGCTTTCAACTTTCCTAGTTGTCCCTGTTAATACAACGCGCACCTGTTCTACAGTCCGGTGCTATGAAACAACATTTTTTTCCACACCCAGTTTATCATCACTTCCACCCAACATCTATCATCTTTATTTCAAGTTAGTTTTGTCTGTAGGCACCTGTTAAGGAATGTCACTCCTGTCACAGATCCAGGCACTTAGGTTTTATTCAGCGGCGTAAACTTGAAGCACGTTTTCTCACATTCTTACGAATCCCATGTGGAAACATCAAAATAAAGATAAAGTCTTGGAGTGGTTAATAGCCGTGTTGAAACTTCGTAAACAACATTAAAGGCAGCCATTTAAAGACGATCCGCTGTGCCTCTGCAGTTTTCAGTGTCATTAGCATCTGCCGTTGACGCAAAATCTTTGGTTCTTTGTTGAAAATCTTGAACGCCTGTTCTCTACTGCAGCAAGTGGTACTTATAGGCGGGCATACGCCCGTAATTGCGAAGAGACTGCCAGCCATGCTGCGGGGAGTTAGCTAATTACACTTAATTCGTTAATAAGGCATCTTTGTCTATGTATCTTAGCTAGCAATATTGTGTCACGAAGAACCGTTTCGAGCTCTTCCACTAAACGGTTGACGGTACAATTAACCTGCATATCTCCATGTTGCCATTCATCCAGGATAGTCGTTTTTATCTTCAACTGAACAGGCCCGGATTTCACGATGAGCGAGTAATAATGGGCCTGATTTAGGGAAGATTGAAAAGAGCTAAACTGTGTGTTTGCTCACTGTGACAGATTGCTCGAGCTGGTGGCAAAAGTGGTAGAGAAAGAGGTTTACCCTTTAATTAAGTACAAAGTAGCTTCGATGGTTTTTTTGTTGTTGTTGTTGTTTTGTTTTGTTTTTTACCATGGGAACCTTGGGAGACTGGTGCAAGCACAACATATAACTTGAAGTGATGGAATTGGAAGTGCGAGTGGGAGTGGAAAAGTATAACTGCGACAGAAAATAAAGGCATCGCTCCAGTAATTTTGAGGAAGCCAGCAACTGGTGACATTTTAAAAATGTTGACTCGTATATGAGTAGGAGTATTTTGCCTGCTAATTAGACATTCAAAATCAGCCAGCTCATATATTGTACTTATAATAGTCGTCTGAGCTAAATGCATGGCCTTCCATAGGTAGTACAATTTGGACATTTTTCAGCAAAACTTCAGCAGATTACTCTGCAACATCCCAAAAAGGAGGACCAGCTACAACTATGGGGTAAGGAAAAGTACTTTGTAGATGAGTTGTAAGTTATTAAAGTGTGTTAGTTATCCCTCATCTGTAAGTCGTTTTTCTTTCATCCAGTTATCACCTTGATGGGATAATTACAGGATGGGTGTGTGTGTGTTTGTGTGAGTGTGGCTGTGGCACACTGATAATTACTCTAGTCTGAGATCAAACCTGAGTCAGCTCACACTTGTGAAAATGCAGAAATAAATTGATTAGCTGCTCTGCAAGTGATGTGCCGGTGCGGATGCTCCTATTCAGTGCAGCGCACATTTGCAAATCACAACATCTGCAACAGCAGCTCTCTTGTTGCAAAAATCCCGAAGGTCTGTATTCTCTGTTATGATTCTGATCTCCATCCCAAAATGTGCTTTTAAAGCATGTGGGGAAACTCTAAAATCAAGTTTCATTCTGGCAACATTCCCATTTGACCAAACTCACGACTGGGCTATCAGCAATCTGTTTATCTCCTTTCTTAGACACATTTGTATGCACCATCTTGTGCTGATTTAATGAATCGTGAACATATGTCCAATTAAAAAAAAAAATTAAAATCAACAGCTCTGCCTAAACACGTTTACTGCTGTGTGGTTATGGTAACCTCTTGTGTAAGCAGTATTTTTACCACTTGAAGGTAGCAGTTAGCACCAGAAAGTTTGAGCGCAGATATATAAAATGCAAATTGAATTTCAACATTAATTACAGTGGAGTAAGTCGATATGAAAACGTTGCATATCAATGCTAATGTTAGACTTTTGCTCACGTACACGGTCACTGTGTTAGCTGTGTTGCTAACCAGTTGAGAAAGGTTGGTGGTTCGATCCTTGGCCATTGCAACCGTGTCGAGTGAGACTGACTCTGACAATGACGCGAGGGAACCTGGCGAGTTTGATTTTGAATTTGCCCAGCTGTTCATTTTGGATACAGAAGATGAGGAATATGAGTGATTTGATCATGAGGAGTGATCAGAAAAATAATAATAATAATGTGAGTATATTCTTAAATACTTCAATAAAGTATAACCAAATTCAGTTTTGCTCCCGCTGTCTTTTTAAAAACAAATGCTAACGTGCATGTTTGCATGCTACCGTATTATTTAGGCTAGCATACGTTTTACCAAGGCTGCGTTCAATCACACCCGTAATTTACACTTTGTCTTTTAATGCGGTGCGCTGTGTGATCATGATAATACAGTAGCTATTAGATTAAAAAAAGAAAAACTATAATATTAACGTCTTTTTCAAATAATGTGAGGGCTTGTGTTGTTTGAGTGGCACACTCCATTACAGCCAAAAACAATTTAAAAAGAAGCAATGACTTACTTTAGGTCTACCTATCGTCAGAACAATTACATCAGCTTGATAATCATTTCTTCTGAGTCACGGCGTTCACTTTTTTTTTTTTTAACATGGCTAAAAGGGTTTTAGTAACAGGGTTGCGTGAATGTCAAGAGACACGAGCGGAAAACCTGCCGTTGAATATAATCTAACATGAGAGATGGCTATGTATGACAGAGACTTACAGATACAAGGTTAGACGCTAGCAGGATCACTCAAAAGGCTCCTGACACTTTAAATACTTTAGCATTTTGTCAACCAGCAAGCATATCATCAATCGTGTGATCATCGAGGAATTAGTGACACGCTTGTGGCCTGGATGGATTTTTGTGAACGCCCACAGACAGACTGTATTGACACCTGTCAGAGTAAAATCTCAACAGTAATGGCCGTGGTACAATACTGTCAATAATGGAATGAGGTGATATCAAATAAAAGGCGATCTATGCGGCATTTTTGTTCTTCGTCGAAAACAAACCAAAAAAAAGCAAGATCAACACCATGCATCAAATATTTGAGAATGTTCAGCAGAAACCTGAAGTGGCCTGTCGAGTACACAGACGTCTCCCTTTAAATTCTCTGCTCTGGTTAGCAGCACATACTGCAAGCTGAGTCAATTTAAAATTTTTTACAACAGGGGCTTTGACGGTCTTATACAAAAAGAAAATGTGAAAACGGTTAATAAAGATGCAGACAACGGGTCAATTTAAATACGATCAATGGGAAAATATAAACCTGAGGCTCAGTATCTTCCCGTAATAATGAAATCCAGAATGCCCTCTGCGGAAATGCATGACTTGCTATACGATAAAACTTAAACAGGCCATCAGTGTGCAAGTAGTCTCAAAAGCATCAGTTTGACACATGTAGCTGTGTCCCGACAGAGACCTGAGGGACGATTTTACTGTGTGACTGATTACCGCTCCGGACGTGTTTGTGGGCATGCCGTTGTAATCAAACCGAGTTTTACTGATACTTCTGCACATCCTGATCGAAACGTCACCTCAATGGGAGCGTCACGGACAACAAACTGTATTTCTTTCAATTAGTGAGACTGAGCCGGGATGTTTGCTTCATTCATCCACTGAGGGATTAAGTTGAATGGCAATCATCATGTCTTTTTTTTTTCCAGAGCAAGAAAGAGCCTTCTTCTTTGTAGCCTTATAAACAACTTTCAACAGTGACTTCTTCAAACTTAATTCAGCACCCCCCCACCTCCCACCACCACCACCAAAAAAATAAATAAATTCATAGTTATTGTCGATTCCTGCATTTATCTTCTTGTCATGCCGTATTGATCTAGCTGGACAGAGATAGAGGTGCTTTTCCCTACAGTAGGCTGTATTCCACTGGCTGCTCATTATTTTACCACTGTTTGGATTTGTCTCATGATATCAATTTTATTGCAAACCATGTACGATGAAATTATGATTGTTTCGTCCAATTCATCAATTCATTTCTATTTAATCGTGTGCCCGATTTGCAGATGACAAAATACACTTCAGTTGCATCTACTTATTTGTTTACTTATCTTACATTTGTTATCTTATACTTGAGGAGGCCAGAACTCAAAACAACATCGGGGAGCTAAAGTGGTCATTAGCAAATGACAAACAACTGGGGAAGCTGGCCCGTAGCTACCCCGCGTATTCATACAACATTAAACACTAATGACTAATTCTACGAAAGCAGTCTTTTGTGTGGTGTTAGAAATAACTCGCAGTTTTGCACTGAAATAAAACCCGTTTTTAGATGGCTTCATTAGCGGAAGCTGCTGCCGTGCGGCTTGTTTTATGGCTTTTTAGGCTTTTTACCACCATATCAAGATGCTCAAAATAATGTTATCATACAAGGTATCGAAATTTTCTGATGAAAATTAACTGACTTTTGGACTTCTATTAGTCTATCTTGTCATTCGTGACTGGATGATCTCTTTGTTTTACTTTTAGTTTAAGAGTAAACTCCGATTTGTGGTGGCAGTAAACACCTTGAATTTTTGTTTTTGAAACTTTTTTCACCTTCTGCCAAACTGCTGCTTGCTGATAAGTGAGTTGACCTCACTGCCAGCATCCAGCGTTCGTATCTTGAATTTCTGCTCTCAACTCAAAGCAATAAATATGCGGAACTTTGTCACGTCTACATATGAAATAGTCGTTTATTGACCATGAATGCAAGAAACCAAGAAACCCTTTGAACGCTGGTTACCTATGTAGGAATTACGTGAACATTTAAAATGATGCGCTGATTAATTTTGAAACTGTGACAAATGTTTTGACAAAGGCATGTTCCAAAGGAATTTTTGAGGAAAATATGTACAACATAAAATAAATTAGTGTTTTAGTTGCCCTCATCGCAGGGGCCTGTTTTTGAAGAATCTAAACCTGTCAGTTGTAAATTACATTCTGTTCATATAATATTATGGTATTCTGTTTGTATTGTGTAATCGGCGCAATAATACGTCTTTCCTCCCCTTTTTTTATTCAATTTCCCTTCAGCTAGTATGATGATTAAATCAGCTACCAAATTCGATTACCGAATATACGGTGACTCCATCTGCTTCCTTGATTTACTTACGGTAGGAGGTTTTTAGCATTTGGCTGCCTCCAACGATACACACCCTTAAACATTCTGTATGTGCCTGCTGGTGCCTGGGTAACTTTTCATTATCCAAGGACACCATCTTATCTTTCCGCAACACATCTATTGCACACCTCCGTGCCACACTTGCTCTCTTCCTTCCCGTTGTCGGCTTTCAACGAATTTAGCATTCACGTATCTGTGTTATCTGCCAATGATGAATTCACGAGTCTTCAGCAGCTCTGCCAGAATTGTCTGAAGTGCAGCGGCCTGAACCCAAATTAATTTTGTATCAGACACAGATGAAGAACAATTGGCAAAGTAACATCACCATGCATGTAGCATGGATACAACTATCAAACCATGTTACACAAATAGCTGCATTCAAGAGTTAAATTATTCAAAACAAATAAAGCAGCTTCACACGAGGCTCATCAATGCTACCGGTGCTATTAGTTAGCATGCTAGCCTCATTAAATGCTAACACATAGGTTAATAAATATGCAAAATAACATTTTCCACAAACGGTTTAAATCATGAAACTCATTTTTTCGGGTTAGCAACAACAGTAACTGTTTGGTGAATGCAGACAAATTGTCACGGCAAAGGAGACTTCACTATATGTGGCGTTGAACTGCACCTGTGATGGATACAGCTTCTTATTCAACATTCAGAACGATCCGAAACAGTACCGACTGCAGAGGTATTTTTTTGTGCGGCACACCTTTCCTTTTATGTGTAGTAGGCAATATGTGGCCATGCGTGTTACAGATTGGATTCTAGACAAGGGCATACATTGGGACAGACTTCTTATTGCTAATATCGTCACTGTGTCCATCACGTGCTCGGTCACAGTGAACATTAAAAAAGGAATGAAATCTACCGGGTCTCGCTCGAAGGCAATATCATAGCCATTCTTCATCTTCACTCACCCTGACACACGATGAAAAGTCACAGATGTTTGTTCTCCTTGCTGGGAGAGCTTTAAATGACCCACGGCATCATGGCTGATTTCCTTCCTGTTGGTGTTGCCATGGCCAATTCCCTTCATCTGTTCCTGCAGCCATTTCGAGTCGACTTGACAAGCTGAACTGAGGCTCCATCTGTGTTACTACAGTCTGCTTAAAGTGGCTCTAACAATATCAGGTCGAGTGCTGAAGGGTGTGGTTTGAAAAATAACAATGAATTCAATTCTAGCATCGTATTTCCGATTGTATTCTTTTTGATCTCGTCACGAAAGAAACAATAAAATGGGACAGTGATTTGATGATTTTGGTTATGATGTGTTCAGTAGGATCTGAATGTTATAGCAAGTCGTATCCAAATTGTAATCATACATGATGTAATACGAAACATTAACGGCTGGCAAAAAAAAAGAAAAAAAAACCTGCTCAGCTATAGACTTGTGACCATGAGCGAGTGCGTATTGTGCTGTTCATTTTCCCTACAAACGTGAGTCTTTTCATGCAATGAATGTGGAAATGACGAAATGGCGTAACCGCTCCACAAGGCTTTACACTTTGAAACAATACGATTCTTATCAGTGCTCCTTTGTAGACTCTACCCAGCTGTTAGTCTTCAAGGCAAGGCTAACATCTGTGGATGGAACATTATGGTGTACGTTAACGTGAAACCCCGAACAGATCGGGGTGATGATGAAGCTTGACGAAATGTGGAGTGAGTCACAAATTTAATTGAGGCTCATTATCGAGGGTAGGCTAAATTAAACTTCAGACAAAATGCATATCACACGCTTCACTGTAAAGGAATAGAGTCGTGTCATTTTTTTTCCCAAAGCTTAACAGATATGTGTTTTGTTTGAGGTAAAATATTTAGAACGGGCGCGGGGTTTTTCGGAATAAGAAAAAAAACACGATCAAGAAAAACCGCACACAGAGCCACCAGCAGTAATGAGTGTCAACATTGTCATTCGTCACATGTTCATGTGGTTGAGAAGGAAGCCATTTTTAAACAACGTAGTAGCTTGGCAATAATGAAAGGATGTTAAAAAAATAAATGAAAAAATTCTAGGCACACAGTGAAGACCAAAATATGTCTGGTCTGAATAACAGATACTATGAAATTATGCCAACTGCGGAATTGCTTCCATCCGTTGCGCTGGCATATCAAGAGGGAGTTTGGAAGTGATCGGGTTGGAGAGGAGGAGGAAGCTGCTGTCTAATGCAAAGTGATGCCCGTGCCGTGTCACGCTGTTTGTGTGCTTGCCACCATTCGCCACCGTGCGTTCTCCTCATGTTTTATCCCGTTACACTTTTGGCTGTGAGATGTGCCTTGACCAACCAACCGGCTGACTTCATTTGTAATGTACTGTCAAAACAACAAAGTACATATTGAAAAACTGTACAGTGTCTTACCATTGAGGATATCAAATCAAATGATGCAAAAATCACTTTGGACATTTTCTGTGCCTGACTTTAATGTTTATTACGTTAAAAAAAAAAAAGGGGGCAGTAGTCAGAGGAACAGCAATACTTTTGTCCTTGTTTTATGAGTTGGAAAATCCAGAGTGACATCCTTCCCGATATAATGAGACAACTGACACAGTTGTGGGGCAAAATGTTTTCAACTCTGTTCGATTCGTTAAAACTCGAAAAAAATCGAAAAATGCCATGAATACAAACTATACACCTGAGACCTTGGTGTTATCATCTGGTACACATTTTGTTTTCCTTTCATGTACGTCGAAGAAATATGTAAGCGTGTAAAAAAGTGTGACATCAAGCTCCGGTCTCCTTCATCGAACAAAATACTCTGACTAAAACCGCTCTGTGCTCTTCAGATCAATGGAATAGCTTTCTTAAAATAATTTTTACCATCGTTGTTATTTCCTTCATGTACATGTAAAGTAAAAATAAAAAAAATATCCCATAAGAAGCCATTGACTGTGTATTCTGTGTAAAAAAAATTTGATTTCAATGTGGTCATGATGAGATCGTTAGCCGTTTCTGGGCCATCTCTGTTTGGGCGCACAACTATTCATCATGACCTCTTCTGCTCTTCGGTTTGAGATGTTATTATGTCTTTGGCCACCGTGAGCTGAACTAATGAAGGAGCACATGCAGGTTGTTTGTTTGCCTCCGCACTCATGCGCATAAAATCCATTTCTCATGTTTCTGGCTAATATGTCTCATCTGATTTGATTGATCAAATTACACATGTTCAACAAAATTGACAATTGGGAAATGAATGATTCCTTGATACTGCGCAGTATCAGGTTTGCTTGGTTTTTTGTTTTCGTATCGGTGCTTATTTTTCTTCTTAAATATTCTGCACGAGGTCTTTCTTGTCTTTCAAATGATGCAAAACACAGTTAGTTCCTCCAACATGCAGGGACCAAATTCCGCCCCCCCCCCGAATATTCAGCAGTGTTTTGAGTATCTCACCCTGGTTCATCTGAAATTAGGTGTTTGTCTCTTGGTGCCATTTTAAATTTTCCACCTCTGATTTGCAACTGTACCTGTTTTGTCGGTCACTGCTTTTTTTTTTTTTTTTTCCTACTAATGCATTATGTACGGCGCTTCGTTTTAGTGCGGAGCTGTGTTTAAATGTGCTCTATAAATAACCTTTACTTATTCCATCTCAGTCAAAGTCAGCTGGGCAAGGCTATGGTTGTAGTGTATGTATGGATGGCATTTTCCAGGCTGCCTGTTTCGATCAATCATGATTTTTTTTTCTTTTTTTCCCGTCAACAAGTCCTTGTCACTTTTAAGCCGCGTTTATACCCTGTCTGTGGAGTTGATGGTCCATCGCATCATCTCTTTCATGCTACCCCGAGTTGAGTTAACAGACAACTCTGAACTTTGCACTGTGACTTAGTGGAGAACATGCATGCCTAGCACGCACGCACACACATTTGCCACAGGCTAAGAAGACTAAATGAGGCTTCACCACATCCAGTTAAAGCAGCGATGCTGTCAGCAATAGGCGATGCATGCATGTGTCGTATTTATAAGATCGGGAAAAGCCGGCCTCCTCTGACCACCCTCGTTGCATTAATCTGTTTAGTTTGCACCGGCAAAGCTACTTCTAATAGGGACACAAAGTTTGCCCACCAAATCTCTCACACTAATGAGCAGTCGAGCGTTTGCACAGCCCAAGTGTACAAATGTTGCGCCTTTGCCTCCTGCCAGTACAATTTCGGGTCACTTCTGCTTGTGTAACAAATATTGGAAACAAATGTATCGAAGCACATGGAGCATGTTTTCAAATGTTTTCACTCAATGCAGGATTCCATTCAACAGTATTGAAGGATTTCTCTTTGCTCATTGGTGTACGAAGACTGAAGAGGAAGTCTAGCTCGAAGAAGCTTATCTCGTCCACACATTTAGTTTACGGTTGCAAAAGGTGCTTTGGATTATCCGACCACTACCCACGGCAACAATTCCACATTCGATGCCAGACTTCTTTTTTTTTTTTTTTTTTCCTTTGCTTACAATAAAATCAGCTCAACTGGTCTGAAAAAGAATCAGCCTGAACATTCCGCAGGCAATGTTATCTTCCTGAACTTGGATTGACGGTGACGGTACACACAATGAGCGATTGTTGTGATTGATATTGAGAGGTATTGATCAACAATATACGTTTAGTACATTCTTTGCTGATGAAGAATGACTCTGTGTTTGGAATGCGGCTCCATGTTCACCTTGTCTGAAGTTTTTGGGCTCTTTTGCCCTGCATACAAATACAAACATTGTTTGCAAAGACCAAATGTGCTGTCATTTTTTAATTGAGGAGATGCTGAATAATGTCCAGCCTGTCAAATGTGTCTCAGCACTCGGAGCTGCTTGCTGAATTCCAAATCAGATACCTTTTTTTTTTTTAATCGGATGGAAATTGAGTGAAGAAAATGCAAAATAATGAATCTCGAATGTCGCTCAAGAAGACAGAACACCCATATCTCATATTGCAACAGTTCGAGATGCACCGATACTACAACATTGATTCTTTAAGGTAATAACACTTTGTTAGCCGATTATAAATTACGCTCCGCAAGATGGATAAACTCCGCTCTCGCGGCAAAGGAGACTGCCGCCGCGCGAGCTACTTCTTCATTTCTCATCTACTTATGTGCTCGTTTTACATCATCCTTTCTAGTCTTCTGACACGCATCATAGGGTTACGGACTATTGGAAGAATAAACAATTGGATGTTAAAATGTTAGTCGTGACAAGTTGTGACTCTAAAAAGTGTCATGTTTGAGTGGATTGTGCCATGTTTTGTTTTGTGGCTTTTATCAACATTTTCATCACGATTGCGAGACATAATGGCATTATGACATATCGGTTCTCAGTATTGGATAGTACACAAATGGAAGTACTTAGACTGGAGGTGTTTTGTCACTGTCTAGAAAGAATTAATAACTGATGAAGGCGGAGCCTAACTTAACTTCCATTGAAATATTTTTAACGCTAGAACGACCAGGATTTTGAAAGTACTAGACCTACCAGAGTCTGTTGAGCTCTGACAATGATGCCATCGCCTAAAATGATGATGCTGAGAACTCTGTCCGGAGCGCACCCCGCGTTTCTTTTTTTCCATGAGGGAATTACCATATTTTCCGCACTATAAGGCACACATAAAAGCTTTACATTTTCTCAAAAGCAGACAGTGCACCTTACAATCCGGTGCAGCTTATATATGGATCAATATTCTGATTTCTTGGCTGTATTTTAAATGTTCTGTAAAGTGCTTTGTTACAGCTGCAGCGGTTGTGAAAGCTCTCTATAAATAAAGCTGTATTGGATTGTATCGCCTTTAGCGTAGTTCCACGTAATGGATACATAACGCAACCGCAGCCACTATTGTAGCTTCTATTCTTGCGCCTTATAATGTGGTGCGCCCTATGTATGAAAACAGCTTTAAAATAGGCCGTTCCTAGAAGGTGCGCCTTATACTCCGAAGCGCCTTATAGTGCGGAAAATACGGTATGTCAGACGAGCGCCATATAAGCTCATCATTGTACTGATATCATGACCATCACATCAAACAGCCTATTTTACTCTTTTGTTTTCTCAGTCTGAAAAAGTGGCGTATATATTGGTGGTGTGTCTCTACTGATATTATCAATCTAGGACTTAGGATACCGGTATGGCTCAGAGTGATAGGTTGATGCCAGGCATAAACAGGGGCCTGCTGTTTACATGTCTGTCAGGGCCCAAGGTCTTTTCCTTTTTTGTTTTCACCGGCTGTGCTGAAGAAAGCTCCTCTAAAATTCACCTCACAGTCAAGGAGGAGAGAGAAAATCTCTCGAGCGGTGTTCAAAAGTCTTGAGAGGGAAAACAGCGGAAGTTGGCTCAGTCACTGCTTCGCATGTCTTTAAAATAGATATTTCAGATTACGTAGGCTGTTTGGGGGAATGAAAGTGCAGTGGGGGGTTCGAAGAGTCACCGCGGTGTTCGGTGTAAACCCGAAGGTGGGGCCTCAAGTCTTGTATTATTAAAAGGTTTTCTTTTGAATTGACACTGGTCGGATTTAACGTGCATTTAGTCCTGTCAGCGTGCTGTAGGCAAAGGCAATTGGTTTGATGTATGTGTCCTCAATGCGTACATTCAATAAAAGGAACACTCACCTTTTGTCGCTCTTGTACTCTGAGAGTTTCTAAATTGGTCAGCTTATTTCCATGTGACATCAGTTGCAACTTCTGTGTGCCCTCTCCCCAAAAAAAGAAAAAAATAAAACACATTTTTGGGGGATAATGCTCGACTAAATCACACTGCAAATCCGATTCATTTTGTGATTCGAATTGTGTGCCGCGAAGAAAGGTACTTCTGCAGTGCATGCGCGCGAGCACAGCACACACTGCCTTATGCTTTATTGCGTGAGCGAGGCATTTTAAAAGCTGTTGTTGAAAAGCGCTTGCAATCTCTCATTTTCCAAAGGACTGAAAGTCACATCGGCGATCATTGTTGGCGAGCGAACCCTCAAACGTCAAGAAAAGAATGTTTCACCTCAAAGCCGTAAGCGCTGTAAAATTTCCGCTGCGTGTAACAAATAAGAACCTCTTTGAAATGAAGCCCCAATCAACACGTCTGGCTCTTTGAAGTTGCATGAGATTTCTATACTGCTTCGTCGAGCTTGTGAACGTGCCCCTTGCTGTTCAATATCTGTGAATCATGAAAGCCACTCATTAGCGCTCGCGCGTTTCTACTCAATAAGTTCTCTCCTTTCGTGAAGAAAAAAAAAAATGAAAAGAGACATGCAAAAATTATATTCTTCTAATCTTGTCAGCATTTTTCAACTCTGGTTCTCCTGCAAACTTATTTCATGTCTCTTCCACTCTCTCTCTCTCGTTTGGCTTTTTCCAGGTGGACTTGCTGGTGCCGACCAAGGTCACGGGTATCATCACCCAGGGAGCGAAAGACTTTGGCCATGTGCAGTTTGTCGGCTCGTACAAATTGGCGTACAGTAATGACGGAGAGCGGTGGAAAATATACCAAGATGAGAAGCAAGGAAAGGACAAGGTATGGATCGCGTTCACCCCGTTTCACGCAGACACCATGTGCATGCTCATGGATGAAGGGCATTCTTATTTGATGCCATTCAAAATGGCTACATTGCAAAAAAGAAAAAAAAACACCCCGAAAAAGAAGTCAAATAAAACTGAACAAACAAGTGTGAAGCTGATTAAAATGCCAAATCTCCATTTTGGCCCTCTCCCGCGTCTCTTTGCCACGTCGACAGCTCCTCTTCCAGCCCTCGGACTGACCTAGCTCGGATTGCCTCTCCGCTTTAGGATCAGATAAGACTGTTGTGTCAGCCAAGCTTGACCGGTTCTGATCAGAAAATCTTGTTTACGGCCCTTCAGCGGGGTACACATGTCCCCTCCAATCGGCCTCGACATCAAAGGCAGCGGGGGCTGCACTCGGCTTCTCTGTTGATAGGAAGCGAGCTGCAGCCGGAACTAAAAACCTTTTGTCTTTTCACATGCTGTCGGCAAGTGGGCCATTGTTTACTTTTCTCAGTCTCCGTGTTACTGACAGATAAGCACTGCCTCTTGTGATTCTATTTGTGACTGGGTAAGACCGCGGCAATGGAAAATCCGCAGCCCTTTTGAAGACCTTACCACATTGAGCCAGTTTACATTTCATTACGGTTGCAAAGGTGCGGAGCTTCTCTGGTGTATTTTAAGAGGGGCAATTCTGGAAAAACTTCAAATAAAATGAAGTTAAACATTTAGTTTTTTATAAGCAGACATCCATCTACATACACACGCAAGGCCACTCCCTAATTGCTCTTTTTCTTTGTTTTTTTTTTCTTCACTTCAGCTGAGCGGTGATATCCGAAGCTTGCTTATAACTCAAACTATGGCTGGCAGTTAACCCAAACCAAAGTAGTAATAGTAATACATTCATAAGTACAAGCATTGGTATTTAAAAAAAAAAGTGAAAAGTGAAAACTCTGCCATGATTTTGTTGCCATTACGGATGATTGTCAAAAACGTCGACTTTGCCAATTCGTAGTTTCGGCTCAGCTTCGTCTGGGAGTCTCCCTTTCGAAATCACAGACAACAAGATGTGCTTCCGTTTACCGCACACGTTTTCAGATCATGCGCGCCGTGCCTCCGGAAGTACAGCAACGTACGAGTCGATCAGTCGCGTTGCTAAGCAACGGAGGGGCATCTCACGCTGTACATTTTGCTTACAAGCCAAGTCGTGGCGGCAATTGGCTTCCCACGGTTCATTCTAACGAGAGCCTTTTCACTCCTTTGTGGGAAAAATCCGGTTGTTACAATCAAGTTGTCGTCATTAAGGAAGCAAAATCCGCAAATGGAAAATGAATTATGTGAATTTGGGACTTTGAAATGCAATAGGGGTGGAAACGTTGTCCTACGAGGTCCGTTGAAATGACGTTCGACTGTTCAAAGCTCTTTCTTTCAGTGTATAATGCACCTCCCCCCCGAGTTGTTGTGGCAATATACTTCAGGGCAAAACAAGGACAGCCAGTCAGCCGGAGTGTGTGCGCTATTAGAGGAGAGGCTTGTTTAGCAGAGCTGCGGAGAATGTCAATCAGTTTGTCCTGAGAGTGAGCCAGGGGACCTTTCACAAGCATGATTCTTCAAGGTGCTCCCCCACCCACTGCCCCCACCCTCAAACCTCAGACAGCTCAAGTTGCCATTAATGCCAGAGGACACATTTGACTGTTGGGCTCCTGTGGCTCCTCCTTCCACACCACAATAGTGGACTTGACAGGGATGTATAGTGCATGTGTGTGTGTGTGTGTGTGTGTGTGTGTTTGTGTGTGCCTGGCTGGTCGGTTAGGACACAGTGTACGATGCTTCTAAGTATTCTTCTCAGCTGCTGCCTTCAGCTCTTGTGTGGCAGCAGCTAAAGGCGGTTAGATGGAGATTTAGAGAGGAGCCTCTGTCAGAATACAGATATCGGCAGTCAGCGGCTCACCGGCACTCATATCAGGATCCCCTCGCAGAGTCCATAGGACACCGTCGTCGTTGCCTTTTCTTCGCAAGACACGCGTCGCATCGTGACGTCGTCCTTCACGATACACTGTATGGGCACGTTTATTCATCGATGTGTTCATCAGTGGGGCTTCGTCCCGAATCCTAATTCTGACCAAGACATTTCTGATGTTGTGCTTCCAACTTTGTGGGAACGGTTAGGGGATGGTCCCGTTTTGTTCCAGCGCCACCGTAAAAGAGAGACGTTAATGACGGCATCAATGTTTTACTTCCTGCCAGGTTCTCATCCGCAGTCAAGTCCAAAAGTGATCCAACAACGGATTTCAGTTGAAGGGAATTTGTATTTTGGTGTATTAGCACAAAGTTATGTTGAGGCTTAAAGTACAAATATTTACAATTACCTGTTTTTATAATTTTAAAAAAAATGTTCCCATTAGTAGCAGACAATCTTGAGCGGCATTCGAAAGGATCAATTTAGAACACTGGATATGTGTCCTTAGAAAGGGTGTGATTCATTTTGGATCTTTGAGTTATTGTCAAAATGTAAGCGAAATCAAAATAGCTTTGTGTTTCTTAGGTTGTAGTTCAAGTCGGCAAGATTTTCTGAAAATGGCAGTTTGTCAAAAAGATAAGTCCACTTGATGGCCAGTTCAACCTGAGTATGACACACTAAACATTTTAAAAATCATATGACGGGTTCCGAACACATTGGGTATTTTGAGTTGCAAAAAAATAAAAAATATAAAAGGGTTTTATTTGTGCAATATCAAAAAATAGCTTCAAATTATAGCAAAACAGGCTAACTTCATTGTTTTTTCAACATATCTCCAGCGGACCATTTTGTTTGGCCTGCTACTATGGGAAACCCCTTGCCTTTTTTTTTTTTTTTTAAACACCGTCGCTTGTTAGGATCAATCAAGACCGAGTTATTGATTTATGCGTCACACTGTTTCCACTCGGGTGTCATGAGGTTAATTAGCCATTAGCTCCTTGATTCACAAAGAGGTGACAAAATATGGTTACTGTGCACATGAACTTGCTCATTCCACCGTTTGGACACCGGGGGGACTCTGGATCAGTCATCAATAATTAAAATCAGTTTTGGGAGAGAATTTGTACACTGTGCCCGTTCAATGTGCCTCCTTAGTGATGTTTCGGTAAGAAAACTGTCAGGTTTGCAATGTCTCTCTCTCAAGGATAATAAGCGCAAATAAATGTGGGTGACTCGGACTCTTAACCTAACCAGCAGGTTTAAATAACAGACACGTTAATATTTCCCAAGACACACAAGGCCTCCGCTGGCAATGTGAAGCTACCAATTTACCACACAACACAATCAATAGTTTTGCAGTTCCAGAAGCAGTTTTGAGTAAGAATTTGGAGTTGCATTATTGTGTCTATTTTTAAATCATCCATCCACTCCTGATTACTCGAGATTGCGGCTCCCCGGAGAAGAGATTGCAAATTGGTTTGCAATTAAGGATTAAATTCGGCCTATCCCTCGGGCTGATTAAAGTTACCGACCGGGCGGATATGCAACTTCATTGGGAACATTTCGTCGTACACGTTAAGCTGCAAATTCTGCCTAACAATAATAAAGTATTAGTCACGACCAACAGTGAACCCTTCTGAGGTCTGTATACCAAACGCTCCGAGTCAGGATAGGATTGCCTAACCCTCCCATTAACATGATAGCGTTAAATCGAGTTTCTGAGGAGATGGAAGTGTGTTCGTAAAATTGTGTCGGACGTCACTGGAAACCCTTTTCACTGGAGGAGCAACATGATGAAACGGAATGTGTAAGTAAACTGTATTTTTTTTTTTTAAAGAATATCAAACGTATGGCAAAACCAATGAAAGACTGCAACTGTCACATGATCAAAACACAAAGACGTAGACACACCAAATGTGGCAGCAGTGTTGCCACTAAATGACGTCGTTAACCAATTTGCATCATCGAACAACATGCACACTTTAATGGCGGTTGGGGAAGAGGACAGCGCATTCGCGTTTCTTGTGCAGTCTGGTACACGGAGGGGGTCAACCTCTTCTGCTCTGACTGCAGCTGGGACGGGGCTGGGCTGCCCGTGAGCGCTCCGGGATGGGATGAGAGGCCGACGGAAGCACCCGCCGTATGTCGAGAACGACAAGAACGATACGCGCTTTCAAATGAGAGTCTCCAGTAACACCAGAAAAAGTCGCCAGATTTCGTCGCTAGTCGCTTTTTTGAAAGAGGGGTCGGAAATATTGACAACACTGTTTGGCAGTACCCAATAAAAGCTAACGTGGGATAAATGAATTATGACAAGAAGGCACAAAGAGGAGCAAGTGACTTGGTCAGTGATTATAATATGCAATCGCACCAAAAAGGACGATAATCTCTCTTTCGGGTATTTCACTTGTACTGTGAATCATTACTTCACTTACAATAAAAAAATGCTGGAAGTTTAAACAAACTCTAATTTTCTCATTTAACGTAACACCAGAAAATTGATATATTATGAATTTAGGGTAATTAATACATAGATTGGGTTTCGAGGTCCATATTTTGGCCAAGGGACTAATTCCTTGACAACAGCAGTTCTCTTTATCAATTTGAGCTGCAAAACGTTGATTTGACGGTAACTGAATTCTTCTCTTTGCGCGTGTCAAGAAAAGTTTTGTCGAGCCATTGGCAAAAGGAATCCTGGTGTATAAAAGTAAAAAATAAATAAATAAATAATAAATTGAATCCCAACACAATGAGTCATTGTTTTTGCTTTAGAAATGTACACACATGTGACATAAAAGATGCTTGAAAAGTGACATACTGTCTCCTAAAATCGAGGCAAAGCTTTTAAGGCTTATTTTAGGAGAATGACGAACTGTGTGTAAAACAACAGCCCCACAAAGCATCTTATTCTCAACCAAAGTCATTTGGTCATGACCATCTGCTTAAATGAAACCACCACGATATGTGACTTCTAAAACGCGCCCCCCCCCCACAAAATATGAAAATGAGTTGTTCATCATTTGCTTGGATTTGGCCCACTGATTTTTCCATTTTGCACAACAGTGAGTCTCATTACATTCTAATTCCACAGGCCTAATCATGTGTTTTTAATTGGACTGATCATATCCTTCAATGAAGCTGCCCCCCCCCCCAGATTCATTTCCTCTTAATAAACTTCCCTCTACTGTCAATTAAGCACTTACGAATGCAATGCTGCATTCTGCATGTTTGTAGCCATGACTTGGGCCCCGCGCTGTTGTTTAAAGGTTTATTGCAAGCAAAGCGATTCATAAATGAATTATCAGAATTCATTTAGCCTCCATTTGTTGCCTGGGTAGTTCAGCGGCCGCACTGCTGTGTACATGTGACGACAATTCCTATCAGCATGCGCCACAAAGTGTTACTTTGATTCTATTTTACAGTCCCAAGCCGACAATAGCGGGACAGAGCTTCTGAAATATTTTTGGCGGGCACGAAAGTGTTTATTTCATTTCTGTGGATATCAAAAAAAACAAAAAAACAACTAAATCCATGAATGAAAAGACCGCCTCACATTTAGATGTTTTTAACAACTCAGGACAGAGCACTTTCCGTTTGAAGCCACCCGCTTTTCAAGTGAGCAAAAGTATTGGAGCAGACATTATGAAATGAACTTCAAGTGAATACCATTTTATATTTGGCAGTGTAAGCCTGACTGCATGAAGCCTGCAACCAGCTGACTTCACCAGGTAGTCGATTATCTTCATTTAAAATGCTTTTCCAGGCCTTTTCCAAAGCCTCGTTCAGTTCTTGTTTGTTTCTGGGGCGGTTTTCCTCTTCAGTCTCCTCTTGAGGAATTAAATGCAAGTGGTTGATTTCGCCAGCCAAAAACCATCCACACTTCCCTCCGCTGAAGTCCTTTGTTGTGTTGGCAGTGTGTTTTGCGTCATTATCATGTTGCTTGATGAAGCTTGTCCCGATTAGTTTGAATGTATTTTTCTGTAAATTGCCAGACAAAATAGTTTTGTAGACTCCGAATTCTTTCTGCTGCTTACATCATAAGTTACGTCATCAATAAATACGAGTGAGCCTGTTGCAAAAACAGTCATGATATACCTACCTCCATCGTTTTGGACTACACTGAATTTTGCAAAAAAAAAAAAGTACAGAGATGACTTTGGGACTCTGGAAAGTTTTATGGACTGATAAGACCAAATTTTACCGATACCAAAGTAAAGGTTTTCTTATCTTATCTTATCTTATCTTTTCTTATCTTATCTTATCTTATCTTATCTTATCTTATCTTATCTTATCTTATCTGCTGAGGATGCCAGAGGAACAAAAGTTCCATGTGTTTCTGTGCTTGCAGGTCTTTCAGGGGAATTTTGACAACGAGACCCACAGAAAGAACGTGATCGATCCACCCATCTACGCTCGGCTCATCCGGATCCTTCCGTGGTCGTGGTACGGAAGGATCACTTTGCGCGCGGAGGTACTCGGCTGCACTGTGGAAGAGTGACGTCCTTCCCTTCTTGGTTTCAACATCTTTCCCGTCTTAACGGTATCCTGGCGTATGTCACCCAGTGGTGGAAAAACAAACTGTGCAACCTGTAAAAGAAAAAAAAAAGATTTCCAGTAGTTTGTTTTGATTTCAGGAATTTTGTGAAGAGTCACCATTTTTGATCTATCGTTTGTACAATAATTTAATGCTCTGTTAGTTTCTTATGTCACTTGAGTTTTCTTTACAGCGTGATCCTTGCCTTTTTATTGTTCTTGAGAACTGTAATATACATTTGTGGGTTCAGGGTTAGGGGGGTGGGGGGGGGTCTGTGTGAGGCTGGGGGTCTCACTGTGGATTTGCCATACAAACTATTGTACAGAGTCACTTTTTAAAACAAAGTACGCGTCGGCCATGTTGCGTTCGCACCCTCGCACATGCAGACAACCACACGTGCACACACAAACACACACACGCACGCAAACACACACACACACACACACACACACAAACGCATCAAATTGTCAAATATATTTTTTACTTTAACTTTGCCAGGCCATGCTTTCACCTTAATGGGCACTTGCGTTACTGCATCAAACAAAACCGTATTTAATGCTCTTGTATTATATGTAAAAGACTAGGAAATTGCATGGTGCGTGAAGGAAAAGACCGCTTAATACGACAAATCAGTCAAAACCTCCAGCCGTGAAGGTAATGGCTTCAATTTAGGGAACTGTTTTCCCATAAGCTTTCAAATTGTTCTGAAACAGGGGAGCTTTGTGAAGTCGGCAAATACTCTTGGCGATTCATTCAGTTGTGTTGCGGCGCTGACGCGGATGTTGACGTGCTCGTTTCTATTCATTTTTGCTCATTACTATTATGTCATAGATTTGTGTTGAGTGTTTGTGCGTTTTTGTATTTATTCCAATTTTGTTTTTCCTCCCACATTTTATAAATCTGTGTTCAGTGTTGTCTATGGTAAGCTGAATTTATTAAAAAGCTCAGGATATACTGTATGCCCCATCAAGCCCACAACTGCATACACTATCTGTGATTTATTATTTAACCACAATGGTTCGTCAGTAAACGTAAGTCAATAAGTGAACCGTTTACTTTGATTATGTTTAAATCGACAAATGTCTCTTGTTTTTGAAAGGAGAGCCCCTTGATGAATCATGCGGCGACGAAAGCGATGTTTGTCACGCACTTGCAATAACCACGGTAACAGTTGACCAAACACGCTCCAAACTGCATAAGGATTGTTTTTCCAATTCAATGGGATGGTTCCAATTAAGTGCGAATGCATTTACAATCGTAAAGTGAGACGTTTTGTGGTTCTTCTTGACACGTTTATCACAATATTAGAACGCGTGGCACAATGTGGACTGGTTAACACATCTGACTCACAGTGCGGAGGTGCAGGGTTTGATTCCAGGCCCCCCGGCCTTCCTGTGTGGAGTTTGCATGTTCTCCCCGTGCCTGGGTGGGTTTTCTCTGGGTACTCCGGTTTCCTCCCATATTCCAAGACATGCATGGTGGGTTGATTGAACACTCCAAATTGTCCCTTGGTGTGAGTGGGAGCCCGGATGGTTGTTCGTCTCTGTGTTCCCTGCGATTGGCTGGCAACCAGTTCAGGGTGTCCCCCGCCTACCGCCCGAAGACTGTTGGGATAGGCTCAGGCATGCCTTTGAGGATAAGCGGATTAGAAAATGGATGGATGGACAGAACGCACACAAGTGCCAGCGAAAAAAAATAAAATAAGAACATGCTGCATTGAACGCATCGGTGGGAGCAAGCTACGCTAACAAACAAAATCAATGGAGGAGAATGAAGTTCTGGTTTCTTTGTGGCGTGTGGCTGTTGGTCATGTGTTATTATTTTTGCTATTTCTAGCCATAAATTCTCAATATGTCAATGATGAGCCATCAACAAATAACTAAAAGTGGTTTACTTTAGAGTAGACAGATATGCAGTATGATAGATGCTTGGCCTGCTTGGAACCCCCACCAATGAGGTACAAAATAGTACCCAGTGCTCCCAGTTTATACCAATGCAAAAGCAGAAAATCCTTGTCGAGCACTGATGACGAGTCGGTAGTCTGCTGTGGAATCACATTCTGAATATTCTAGCAGGCTTGTATGGTTACAAAAAGGTGTCAAGTGCGCCCGACTAATTGGATGTTCTTTATAACGGTCTCCAATTACCATTGCGGTTTTCTCGTTGATCCAAACTTCTTAGCTTTAGAGGAAAGTAGAAAGGGAAATGGCTCTCGTGTGTCATATTACTGATGAACTTTAAGGAATTTATCCAGTTATTTCATACTGTACAAATGCAACACATCCAGTCTTAGATTGCAGTAGAGCCTGAAATGGAAAAAGTATTAAGAGCAAGTCAACCATTTCATTTAATGCTCCAAGCTCACCGAATGGCAGCAGTTGTTTCATTCATTTGGTATTCAAATTAGGGAAGCTCAACATCAAGGAAGCCTTTGTCCAAGCGAGAAAAAGCACAGCAAAACAAAAAACAAAAAAAAACATCTACACAGACAACCTTAGCTGTGTGAACTGTTGTAAAAACGATGTTGTCAATGACTCATTTATGAAATATCGCGTAACGACTGGCATTCTTCACGTTCGTAGATGCAAGGTGAGCATCGACAAACGTCTTTATTTTTTTGCGGTGAAAAAAAGTCATTTACTGCCGTATCCCTTCATTCGGCATCTGGTCCTTGTTGCCCGTGAGCACAAGAGTGGGCAGATTTGCATGATGAGTTTGAACTGTATAGTATAAAGATGTTCACCGGTACATTAAGTTGTTGTATTCCACACAGGTTTTACTTTGTACTCGCCATTGATTGTCTTGTGTGTTGTACAAGTGCATCTCAAGAGGGAGTAGAAAATGAAGAGAAGCTCATCTTGTCTTTGTATGTCGACATCATATTACCTGCTCAACCCAAGTGTCCAACTAGAAAATGTAATTAAAAATAACGCTGGTTAGGTTCAAGCCAGCTGGTGTGACACCAGATGTTGTGTACAGTTAAAAAAAAAAAAAGATGCTACAACTCCAAAACTCAGTTCAGTTTGACAAATAAAACCATATCTGTGAAAGTATTGTGGTTGTGTTTTTTTTTTCTTTTCAAATCAGCCTAAACACCGAATGCTCTGTTTTCGTCCACCTAGTAAATCCTGTGCTGCGTGCGGCATGACTGGGCAGAGGTGGGTTGGAATTGATCATTGGTAACCACACAAACAAGCACAGGTTGGCGGATCTGAGAGCAGGAGGGATGCGCCGATGTGGGAGTGGTCGCAGCCTACTTCAATCACTACAATCTTGTTCCGGTTAAATGTGGTGCCAAGAGTGTGCAGTCCTGCATGTCTAGTGTTGTGGGTGAGACAAAATTAAATAATGGGCCAAATGTGCCCCCGCCCCCAAAAAAAACATCATGATCTCAATGCTGGGTTGAACCATATTCACTACATGTTGCTCGCGGTGATACTGAGCTTTTATCGATGGCTCTCCTCTCTAGGCCACCGCTTTACGCAGAGCAACAATTGGCAGATTTGCACCTCACGCAGAGAGCAGATGTTCCACATCAAAAGACTGCGACTGCGAGGAGTTCGAGCAAGGGACTCAACACTATTTTAAAATGCACTGCAAAGTAAGTGGCAGGCTGCTGTGCACGAGTGGAAACGATATAGTGCAAAGTATACTATAAAGTAAGTGTCATCCAATCACATTGTAGTCCGTATTTACTGCCGTGTCAATCTAATCTCCCCGAGCCCTTCAGAAATCAGTAGCAATGACATGTTTTGCTCTGACTGCCCCTATGAAAGGTTGTATATATGAAGTATACTATTTCAAGTGTAGTATTTCAAATAAGGCTTCAGTAATCATGAGAAATTAAGCCCTCCTCTCCGTTCTCAAATGCTGTGGGCATGTTTGCTGACTGTGCTGAAATCACATCCCACTCAACTGTCAAAGGTCAATCAAATATAGTCCCACTAACCGCTCATGCACCCAAACGCGCCGAACTACTTCTGTCGTGGGTGAGGAGCAACTCGGACCAGACTCCAAAGTGTGTCCCCCAAAACAAAATCAGGAAAATTGAAATTGCACTAATTTTCAAACATGTAAAATGTATGTAGAACCAAAGCTCTAAATTCACTGTACAGGGTCTTCACATATTTCGTCAACTGCTATGGGAACGGCGGCAATAATGAAGACAGTAATTTGGAACGGGACGCATCTACAAATGCTCCTTAATGCTTCTCAAATCTTGTCTGGGATTTAAGCAGAGCACATCCAGTAATGCTCAAAACTTGAGCACATTTTAAAAATCTGCGCTGACAACATTCATCTTCCCCAAACAGTCAAAATTTGGAACATCACAATGCCACCCAGCATTAGCGCTAAATTTAGTGTCACTTATCATATGGACTAAATTTGTCTTCACGGCGCTTTGTCACAATCAGTATTGAGGGCAAGCAAGTTTTTGTGTGATATTGCTGCTTATCTTGTTTGTGTCGTCTACGGGGAGGTTTTTTTTTTTTTTTTTTTGGCAGAACTGGGCCAGTCTTGTGCCTTCTGCTTACCTAATGAAAACACAGCAAATGTTATTTTGGGTTGACTTGTCAGACATATAGCGCAGTCAAATGGGACAAAAATTACCATGGAAGTCGCAAGAGACGGTTAAAGTCCCGCTTTATCCATTACCGGGGTGATCTTGACTGTCGCAGTACAAATGGGTTCTTCAGCAGAATGCCAATGCGGTGATAAAATAGAGCACAATTGAAGTGCACAGATTAAGAAAACCCTTTGTTCGGGAAAGGAACGATCAAGGGCATCTTGGGCGGTTTTATGCATTATTTCAAGTAACCTTCGCTGCACACCACGTCCGTACTCTGCGAGGTAATTTCGACCACATCTTTTCCCTGATGTCTCCGAGATAAGTCGCATCTTTTGGGAGAATCTCTGCCAATCAGTAAATACCCACAAGGAAGCCCTGTGGCCTTGGTTATCATCACTTAAATACCACCCGTTAATGTGGAAAGACGTGCCTGCTTCATTACGTATTGGAATATCTCCAAAATCTTTCCATTGTTACATGAATTACATGAACGTGGGATATTTTTAAGGCTAGCTCGCAGGGGGTGCTGGAGCCTATCCCAGCCATCTTCGGGCAGTAGGCGGGTGACACCCTGAACCGGTTGCCAGCCAATCGTAGGGCACACACAGACGAACAACCATCCGCGCTCACACTCACACCTAGGGACAATTTATAGTGTTCCATTAACCAGCCATGCATGTTTTTGGAATGTGGGAGGAAACCAGAGTACCCAGAGAAAACCCACGCAGGCCCAGGAAGAACATGCAAACTCCACACAGGGAGGTCGGCGCTGGAAGAGAACCCTGCACCTCCATACTGGACCACCGGGTCGTCCCTGTGATACCATCACATCGGGTTATTTCTGAATGGAAGTTGATCTGAAAACGCTTTAAATCATATGCAAATTTCTGCATCTAATTATGCACGCAGGTAAGGATCGACATGCATTTCATTGGCAAAGCTATAAGAAATGTCCGCACGAGTACGAGATATATGAATTTTATATTCCGTCATGTGAGAGGCTCTTAAAAACTTTGACATTGAGCTGATGTGGGTGCCAAAGCGAAATGATGCAAGGTCGAACTGTTGGAGCAAAAAAAAAAAAAAAGAAAGAAAAAAAAGGAAGAAATTGCTCGAGGTCAAAGCACAAATCTCCACACCACATTCTTACTACCTGGGGGTGTTTGCTTGTAGTTTGTGAGTTTAATTGGGTCCAAAGAGCTTTGGTAGACAAGTGCATTTTTATGTGACGAGTCAAAGATTTAACATACGTGACTGGGATTCGCGCGCCTCCGGGATCAACAACAAGACAACAGACGAGATTTGGTTCTTTTCAAAGGCGGTAGAAACCACTGATCGACTTCATCTGAAGCCGCTTGTCATCGTTACGCGTCGACACGGCGAGATGATTCAACACGTCCACGACGCCAATAAACGTCGCTGGGAGAGAAAGTGGAAGAGAGAAACACGATTTGTCGCGATTAAATACGTTTCTAAGCGCTTTAGTTAAATCGGATAATAGCACCGCCTACTTGGGAATCACTGATTGAGAGGTCAAACTGCGACACTAAATATCTTCTTCAACGAATGTATCCGGATACAAATGATTTTATTTTGTGCACCTGACGAAATAAAATTGAGTAGACCTTTGAGTTATTTCTTTTTAACCCACAAAAAAAGACCGTCATTCTATTTATGTTTATTTGCAAATTAGTCACAAAGTGAGACACACATTAACAAAAGTATATCCTCTCACAAAATCATTTGCATGGGGTGGTTTTTTTTTTGTTTTTTTTTCCATACAAGAAGGTGTGGGAAGCCCGATGAGCCATTTGAGTGCAGAGTTCCACTTGGGAGAGCCTTTCCTACTAACCGTCATCTCCATCTCTTCACACAAATGTGCTGCATTATAGCCAAAGGAGGTGACTCAGTAGTGTTATCAAAAGGGAAACTCTTTCTTGATCATTTCGTCGACAAAAATGCAAAAGAAATTGAGAAAGAGGTTGCTGGCTTAGGGTAAACAAACAACCACGACGTTTTTGTCTTCACAGATCTTCAGTTAAAGTACAAGGATGATCAGGAAGGACAAGCTGGGCAGGTTGTGACTTGGAAAAAGAAACCATTTTGATCCCGCCAGCCGCCAACCGCCAACCTCAGCTGGTTCCGCTCGCATCCAACGCTAATGATGAGTTTCCGCGCAGTATTCGGCGCTACTCCCGATGTACAGGATATGCGATATGACTGATAAGTCTTGAGATGAATGTTCACTTGGATTGCGGAAATCACTCCCGCAGAGTGAATCCGATCCTTGGAAGCTGCCTCCACGACAGCGCAGCCTAATAGTATTCGGAGAGCTGAAATTCCACTCTAAATCCTGAAATGGTGGCATCTGTCCCCTGCAGCTGTCCTCGCTGGCTCTCATCTGCTGAGGTCAGGCCACCGAGCATAACCACTTTTTTTTTTTGTTGGCTTGCGGCTCAAACATCCACAGGAACGATGACGCCAGTAGTTCAGCTTGGACAGGTGAGGTGTCTTGGCTGCACCCGCGAGGTCGTTACTCAAACTGATGGATTCCCGTCTTCCTGTTGGTCACGCTGCACTTTCTACACTTCGCGCTGGGCTCGAATTCAAACGCCTTAATGAACATAAAGGTCAAACATCATCACAAACAGCAGGTTGGATGAAAAACTTTCCAACGACCACTATAGTTGGCAGCGTAGTGGTTCGCCCGCCTCACTAACGTCCAGGCGGGGCTGTTTAGTGGGAGAACTGTTGGACATGTCGTAGAGACAGGACAAGCATTTCGAGAATGATGAGGGATGAGGAATTTATTAAAAACCTGCATACTAGGAGACCTTCAATTCCAACCAGGATGGTTACAGCTTAGAAATGTTCTGTTGAAGCAAGGTCATATACACACACATGAACAGGCAGCCCCCCTCCACCTATTCTATGTCATAATTTGGCAGCCAATGGGTTGGCGAGATTAAAGTATTGGTATGTGCGTAAGTGTTCACTCACTTAACCCTTTCATGCACCCTGTAACCTGATAACATGATACGCTGTCCACTGTAGTAACTGCGGTGGCCCAGTGGGTAGCGCGTCGGCCTTACAGTGCAGAGGTACCGGGTTTGATTCCATCTCGGGCTTCCTTGTCCCTGTGAATTTGCATGTTCTCCCCCATGCCTGCGTGGGTTTTCTTTGGGTACTCCGGTTTCCTCCCACATTCCAAAAACATGCATGGCAGGGTAATGGAGCGCTTTAAATTTTCCCGAGGTGTGAATTTGAGCGCGGATCGTTGTTCGTCTGTGTGTGCCCTGCGATTGGCTGGCAACCGATTCAGGGTGTCACCCGCCTACTGCCCGAAGATGGCTGGGATAGGCTACAGCATGCCCCACGACCCTTATGAGGATAAAGTGGATCAGAAAATGGATGGATGGTTGGATGTAGTAACTGCTGTGCCCTAAAGGGCTAAAATAAGACATTTGGGTATGATATGATATGCACCGATCAGTTGAAGAAAAGGCAACCAATCAGAGATTCAACAAATCAGTGTCTCGGGCTCATTATGTATTCCTATACGAGTGTCTTGATTTGTTGTTGTACGCTTTTGAAAATGTTGCTTCTGTGACTCATAGTGTCGACTAAACTGCATTGCTGTCCTTCGCTTTCCGCGACGTGTTTACAAAGGCACAGACATATTTGTATTTCACTCAATACAAGAAGCTCTGGGCTTTGAGTGGATACAAACAGTGTGAAACCACATCGCTCACTGTTTTATGTTGAATGCTGCAGGGCTCAGACGGAGAACCTTTTTGTTGCCCCACTGCTCCATGTGATACATCTTGTTCAACAGCATCATTTATTCTGTCCTCAACATTTTTTTTTCCCCATCCAGTTTTTATGCATTAATGCATGCTCCATGCTCCGAAGACAGAACTTGATTAATATTTGCTGCAAAACATCATTTTAAATGACTATCGTGAATCTGAGAAAATAAACTGTGCACATCAACACCGTGTAAGTCACATTCGGACTAGCATACGATGTTGAGCTCCTTGACCCGAGAGGGATGTAATACCTATCTCTGTACTTAACGTCATCCCCTCGTTCACCTACAAATATATGTTGTTGACGCGAGAGGAAATATTAGGAAACACGAAAACTGGTCATCATGAAACCTAATTCAGTACTTAATGAGATATTTGTATGAAGCGAGCAGCTCCGCGCACCGATCCCGGTGCTAGCAAGATCAATTGCCGTTAGCTAATTGCCGTTAGCTAATTGTCAACACGCCATGCGCCAACATCTATCTCATTACTCGGATGGCTGTTGTTGAAGTAGCTGCGTGTAAGCGCCGTCCTGAAAATTGGGGGCTCCGGTTTCTTTAAGCGGGCGTGCAATAAGAGCCCTCTATGAGGTCTGATAAGGCTTTACGGATTAATTAATGAGCCATTTGGATTGTGCGTCTTGTCAGTGGAAAATGGATAGTGCTCTTCCGAAGATGTGGAAGCTTTGCTCGATTTATGTCAAAATGTCACTTTGCTCGTAGACATGTTTTAGCGACAACTACATATTCAGTTCTCTGTCATTCCAAATGATATTTTAATAGCAGCCGTATTCCAAAACAAACGCATTCACTCAAGAAAACAAACAAACAAGGAAGAAACTACAGGAAACATCCCGTGCGCTCAATCATGCCAACGGGTTATTCCAAATGTTTCAGAAATCGCGAATATTGACTGCACGGAAACGTCGTCCATGTGTGTTGCTTGTGAGGCAACACTTGATGTTGTGTGATCTGTTGCAGTTTCTAGTGGCAGATCGAGCAAAGCAATCCACAAAATGTGATCGCTTTCACACAACTCAGGGGGGGCTATCATTTTAATCCTTTCATGCACCCTGTAACCCGATAACAAACGCTGTCTACTGTAATAACCGCTACCCCTGAAAGGGTTAATTGAAAAAAAAAAAGATGCCATTTTTGTGCGCTGCCTTTCTATTTTGCTTGTGTTTTTCTCCATTCACTTTTTTTTCATCATTTATTTACATCTTGTTTTTGGCCCGGGCTGCTCTGGGATTCGAGCATTGCCGTTCAAATGACTGTGAGTTTGTGCCGAACGATCAGAATTTACCAAAAAGCTGGAGGCAAGTTTCAACATTCGCCGTCCCAGTTGGCTGGTTCTCACTGGAAGAAAAAGTAGCATGTATCCTTGAAAGCAAGTTGTCAGAAGTACATGATGTATTCCTACAATTCGTTTCATCTGCATTGCTGTTGAGGGTGCCAACTGCAACCGGAAATCAACACAACGATGAATAAAATCAGGTGTAGAAACTTTAAAATGTTGCATTGTGAGAATTTTAAGTGCGGAACAAAATATGCGGTATGTATGAAGTTTTCTTTTGCACAAACCTGTGCCCTCATCCATTTTCACCAAGCAAATGTGATGATGGATTTCATTCTCACATCCATCTGATTACCTCCACGTTTGCGCAATTTTTACCATTTTAACATGAGTTGCAAAAAAGAAAAAAAACAACCGCACAGGAGACGCACATCATTCATAGGGCACCAAACGAGAAGAGCACTATCAAGCGAACAGTGCTGTGCCGCATGATCACACCAAGCCACATCGTCCTTTAAAGCCCTAATGAGGAGAAATGGCCGAGTTATGGGGAGAAGCCAAGTGGTGGTCTGAGGGCCACCTCAACTGGCGCCGGCGATAAGAGACAGATTAAGATTAAGAATTTGCAGCCTGTTGAAAGACTAATCAAGAGGCACCGTGCACACTTCCTAATGGCAGTAGTACCTGCGAGAACCGTTTTGAAGCCCGTGGAGTACATCCCCTTGTGTGTCGTATATTTGCGTGCCTGCATAAGCTGCCTTTCATTATTACTCTTTTTGAGTCTTAGCCTCAGACACTCACTTCCAAAGATTCTCTCTTTACATGTTTTGCATTCATTCGTTCCAGTTGTCCTTAATTGGTCCAAAAATGAATGCTATTGTATGTAGCACTGGTGACTTTGGACTCCGGAGACTGGCGATCTACTCCCAGTTAAGGAGTTAAACTAACACAGAGGGAAAACAACTGTGTCTGACAAGTTACTTCTCCACTCTTTTAGTGTTCATTTTACTCTGCTTGGCGAGTAAAACAAAATTACTCTCTCCCAGTGTTAAATATTTAACTATTTTAAAATGTTGATTTAACTCTCGAGAGTGTGGAGCTGCAAAAAAAAAACAAACACAACAGCATTTACAAAAAAAAAAAAAAAAGCAAGCAGCAAAAACAAAAGCAGCATGGCACCATTTTATCACTTTTAAAAGAAATAAAAGTGGACTTTTAAAATAAAGAATAAGAAGAATAAAGAATAAAAATGATTTCAAAGTTTTTAGGGGACCTTTATCAAAGGTATGGAGGGGCAAAGATTTTAACCTGGATTGAAAAGCATTTACACTCTCTGGGTTGTCTTTACTTATTCCATTTTTGTGCGGCATAACAGCTAAATGCAGCTTCACCATGTTTAGGATGAACTCGGGGCTCGTCTCATTAATCCCAGATCTCAGAGCCTTACTGGTTTGATATTCAATCCGCATTTCTTTCATGTATTCATGACCAAAAGCATTCAGTGATTCATAGCCCAGTAGCAGAATTTAAAAATCTATTCTCATCGGGAGCCAGTGTAAGGCCTTTAGGACTGGAGTAATGTGGTCAGAGGAAATTATACAGGAAATTGCACCAAAAACAACATATTAATAAACTCTGCAAGTCACTCCAAAGTCTGTATGTAAAAAAAAAAAATAATAATAATCATAATAAAACACAGGCTGAAAACAGTTCAGACTGCTAGATCTAGTGTGACGCTTCCCCCTCCACCGCTGGGAGTGATACGCCCAAATGACATTTGCCTGATGCGATATCTCCCTTTCACTGCAAATTAAAATATATCACTATTATTCCTGTAAAACCAACCGTGGACAGTGAACAAGACGCCAGTTCCTGCAGTGCGCCTAATCTGAAGCATTAATCTTTCACAGTTAATAAAAAATATCATCAACAACTTTGAAGATGATGAATGTGCTTGACTTGAGGCGTCCTTCCCGACCACAATGGAGGACAGATGTGACCCTGCGAGGAGTCCTCGGAGGGGGATGTTAGTCAACTGGCTGGTGAATATATTATATAACCGAGTTCTTTCAAACAATGTTACCTTGTGTGGAAGAGTTTTTTCTTTTTTTTTTAAATTGCAAAGGAGCCATCATACTGCTGCAAAGGAGTTGCAGCTTATGGTGGATGGTAAGCATCCATTGTGGACTTAGTGCTCGTTACTTGCCTGGACGAGACATAATTTTGCATACAATTATCATTTTTTTCGATACATCGAAGAAAATCCTCACAGTCAATGACTGCTTGTAGTCGAGAGTCCACAAACGTCACTTAAATGTGTCGTTTTCCTCACTGGGGCTGCTCTGCCGGGTTTCCTTTGAGCTCACGTTCACTTGCTGCTTGTTAGGTCTGCTCATGAAGTGAAATGCACGCTGTGTCGCAGTGATTAGCAAATTACAGAATGAGTGCCATGTGCGGTATGCGGGGTCGCTCTAGTGGCATAAATAAGGAAAAGAGAAATAAAACCGCTCTCGCATTTTTGATGAGCACTTTTACATGACTGTATTCCAATTTTTTGGTCATTGGAGTGTTAAGTCTATTTTTGACGCTTTGGCGCTTCCAGTGAGGATAGATCAGACCATTCACTTGACTTACTCATTAAAATGTATTCCTTTTATTTGCCCTCAAAAGCTCTTCAGTTGCTTCCATCATAAAAAATGTAAAACAAAATCTTCAGGTTGTTCTACGGCTGCACAAAAAGCATGGTCGTATTCTTTTTTTTTATTTTTACGTTCCTATAGACCTCAAATCCATCCCGTTGCTTTTATCAACCGTCTCATCATCAATAAACACAAGAGAGCCTTTTCCATTAGAACAGTTCTGCACGCCCCTGCCATGACCCAGCTTCAACCATGTTGGAGGCATCATGAGCTGTTCTCAGAGAAAGAAAAATAACGATCTTCAACGGCATATTCTTGGCTTCTTTTGACTCTGTGATGAGGTTTTTTTTTTTTTGTGAAAGAAATTATTCATTTATCTTTCAGTGAGATACTGCAACGGCACCTCAAGACTTGCAGAAAAAAGAAAATATTCTTCAAGTAAGTGGCCCTGATCTCAACCTAAAATATCATGATCAGCATTTTCCTTACCGAGGACCAAAGTGAAGGCAAAAAAAAAAACTGCAATCAAGTAGCAAGTGAAGTTGACTGCTGTGAAGGCCGAGTCAAACTCCTCCAGGGAGGAAACTCAGAACATTGGTGACCTCAAAGGGCTTTCAGGTCAGTATGCAATGCAGAAGTTTGCGAGTCACCGGACATAACTAATCATCAATATCCACCACGCCCCCTTCCCCTTGCTGATCAGGTTCCAACCACCAGGCTCCAACTCCCCCAGTGTCTGAAAGCTGCAAGCTTTCTTCTGCATATGGGCT